>JAPFRW010000351.1:0-40006 GCA_030778065.1 Akanthomyces uredinophilus
GAAATTTGTTATACACTGGAGGAGTAGCAGCCTTGCGATGTTCATTTCTCGCTTCGTATAGAAACACGAACAGGGCGAAGCAATAAGCGAATCAGGATTTGAGAGATGATAAATGCATTCGATTATGCATTCGGTGTATTTCGCCTGGTCAACTACGCTAGGAAAAGAACACAAACTAATTACACAATCTTCTCTCAAGTTCACGTCTTATTCTCACCACCGACCTTGCCGTGATGCATTCGGTCAATCGCTTCTCATTACAACTGTCCTGGTTCTAGCGATCCATGAGGAACGAGGTGATGTTTACTTAGTGAGCCTGTTTAAAGGCTATTCTTGAGCTGCTCATAATCACTCGCCATAGCAACTGAAGCGGCGCGGCGCCTACATGTAGGCAGCAGATGTAGTAGTTAGTTCGGGATTTAGTTGATATCTAGGCGTTTCTGTGACAACGCTACTTTTAAATCAACCAAATCAAATTCGAGGCAATGTATGTCTGTTTGATATGTTTGATTAATTGTGTCAAAACCTGCTTCATTCAGTGCCATATTGGTCAACCCCCGCTATTTCGATGCTCTGTAGCACGCCTATTCGTCGTGTCATCATAAAGCACTCTATTTATTTATGTACGTGTAAGGGTGGTTTATAAGAATTTGACCTTGCGGCTACTCTTATTCAGCATTCGATGGTATCGTGACCGCGACAGGACAAGGCAGCATTCTGTGTTTAACTGCAACGTAGTGTGAAGCTCTCTGTCAACTCGTTTGTAGCCTCCCAGAGCTCTGTAGAGGCCGTTATAAAAGAGTGGGACAATCAGCTGTTCTGGCCAGCCATTGGGCTTCATTATGTATCTCGTCAGTGGATCAGAGGTTAAGTAGCTACAACAATTACTCTGTTTAAAAATACAGCTATCGGCTTTATCATCAGTACATAGTAAACTGAAATTGGATGATCTCTCCCCATGCTGATCCTCCCAACTCCGCACTGCAAGCAGTCTCATATTGGCTTTTGCCGTCGCTGTCCTAAGGAACGCGACAACCGAGGTAGCTAGTTTCCCCAGCTTTGGCGTGCAGGCCTCGGTAGTCTAGTCACCACCAGAACCAATCGCGGGCGTATAGCCGGCGGGGTATCTATCTGACCCTAATGAACAGCCGTTGACTTGCAAGCTTCATCTTTTCATCATCGCAAAGTACCGGCTCCCATATACCAGTAACACTTGCTATTTCCTTCTTACAAACATTCCGTATAAGCTCTACCATGGGAGAACAGCGGCCAACGCCGGCCAGTGCGGAATCAGGCTTCATCTTTTCCATGTCTCAGCCGGAGAACCCATTCCTCGCAGACACTTATTTCCAACGTGTTCTTACCAGTAAGCCAATTACAGCTTGTCCAGTGCGCAGTCTTCGACGCAATAGACTAACTCGCTCCTCCCGTAGCATACCTGCCCAAAGATATGCTCATTGAGCTAACACCGGCCTTTACTAAATTCGCAGAAGAAACCATTTCGCCGCAAATCAAGGAATGGAATCTCAATGCGGAGAAACAGCAGCCGTTTGTTGAAAAACACAACGTCTGGGGCGCTCGTCATGATGTTGACAGGCTTGTTACTAGCGAAGGCTGGAGAGCCCTACGCAAATGGGGTGCTGAGGAAGGGCAAGTAGACTAGACGCCGTTCTTGGTTTGGCATTCTCACTAACACCGCCACAGCGCCGTCGCCATTGGTTATGAGTCACAATATGGCAAATACAACAGAATTGTTCAACATGCAAAGTCAGTGCCGTGGATAATTCTTTGTTCTCAAAGACAAGAAACTGACAGGCAACAGGAACTACCTCTTTTCACCAGTCTCTGGTCTCACCGGATGCCCTCTTTCGATGACTGACGGCACAGCGCGTCTGCTTCGCTCACAGCTCCCTGAACTGCCGGCGTCTCATCCTTTTCATGAAACCTACTCTCGGCTGGCCGCCCGTACTGGCAGCTGGACATCTGGTCAGTGGATGACCGAGCGTCCCGGCGGCAGCGACGTTCAAAATACCGAGACGTGGGCGAGATATGCTCCCTTGCCAGCCAAGACCGGCGAACATGGTAAATTAGATGAGGGTGATTACCTCGTCTCCGGCTTCAAATTCTTCTCCTCCGCCACCGACGCCGACGTCACAATGCTGCTAGCCAAGACGGAAAGCGGTAAGCTCAGCGCTTTTCTCGCGCCCCTTACCAAGACGGCCGTCGCAGAGGATGGCAGCACTAAAGTAGTGACTAACGGTGTGCGCATCCATCGCCTCAAGAACAAGTTTGGCACCAAGCAGCTGCCGACGGCGGAGCTGGAGATCAAGGACATGCGCGCGCACATTGTCGGTCCCGTGGACCGCGGCGTCGCAACCATTTCGCATCTCCTCAACGTTACACGCGCGTGGGCTTTTATGTCTTCGGTGGCGGCCATGCGACGTGGGCTTACTATTTCAAAGCAGTTTGCCATCAATAGAACCGTGTTCGGCTACCCTCTCTGGGCTTTGCCGCTGCACTTGCGTACGCTGGCCGACATTGAAGTCCGCATTCGCGGTTTTACCCAGCTGAGCTTTTTTACCGTCTCTCTGATGAGCTTTACGGAGCACGGTTTCCCCGAGCGGGGTACTTTGCCGATGCCTTTGCCAGAAGTCGGCGAGGAAGCTATGGTGGTCTTGAGAGCCTTGACGGCCGCGGCAAAAGCCGTGACGAGCAAGAATGCCGTCATTACTATGCAGGAATGTATGGAGGCTCTCGGTGGTGTCGGCTACATGGACGACCCGGATGAGCCGGAAAATCTCGCACGTGCGCTGCGTGATATTTCCGTCAATGCCATTTGGGAGGGAACAACCAACGTCCTCAGCAGCGAGTTCGTCCGTCATGTCCTTAATCGTAACCATCTAGAGCATCTGGATGTATGGCTGTCCAAAGCCATCGCAGGTATCAAAAACAAGGATTACCGCACCATTCTGCAGGCCGCATGGCAGAACTTACACGTTCGTCTACATCAAAACAAGCAGTATATATTTGATGTTTTATCCATAGGCCGCAACGTCATGTTCAGCTTCTCCTGGATCGTGGTGGGCGTGCTGCTCGCGTGGGATGTGCAGCGTGATGCCGATGAACTGGCGCAAGAAGTGGCTCGTCGCTCCATTTTGAATGGCGAAGGCGGCTTCCGGGAGTGGTTACTCCCGGACATAGGCGCGCCCACGGCCAAGGCTCGCTTTGATGAGAGCAAAGAGCGCGCCAAATGGGATTCTCGTCTGGTTTGGGGCAAAGAGCTGCCTGACTTTGCACCGTTCGGCCAGAGAATCCCTCTAGGGTCTAAGATGTGAATTCAGGAAATCAAGATAAGCAAGCAGATAAATTTTAAAATGATAAATTAAATTCTGCGACGTCATGTATCTATAACACTTCGTCTTACCTTGCGTGGGGCATGGGATTTGAGGAATCCAGCTCGTACATGGCCTGAACAGGCGGTCGCCAGCTTTGATCAGGGTGGTGCACGCTGTTGCCTCCTTTAGTATGTTGTGACCCGGGGCTACTTAGTTCGCCCGGCGAGATGGCTTGATGTATGTGCTGCTGAGACGCGCCTGAAAGTTCGGCATGCGGCCGCTGGTGGTCGAGCCTTGGCGTCGCAGCCATCTCCGATACCGCTGGCGGCGCGAATGGTGACTTGCCTTCCATTTCGGACGACGGCGAGTTTGTCGCCAGCTCTGAGTGTGGCGGATAAGGCGACTGGCCGGTGACACTGTTTGTTGCCTCGAGCGCCCTAGCCTTGCGGCTCCTACGGCGGGCAAAGATGGCCATGAAGGCAATCACACCAATAGCAACAAGGGCACCCAGCACAGCAATAGCAATTATTGCACCTTTACTGAGGCCGCCTCCGCCGCCCCCTACGTTGGGGCTCCCGGACGCGTCGCTGTTCTCGCCGGTTGCGCTAGTCTTTAGGGGCGCCTCGCTTCCGTTCGATGTAGGTCGCGTAGCTTGGCCCAGGCTCGTTGCCTTGGTCTCGAAGATGGACTGACTGACAGTTGCGACGACCTTATTTTGTGCGGCCTGGCAGTAATAATTGAGAACCCCTGCGGCGGCGGACACATCAGCGAGCGCGGTGTTGTCGCAGTTGTACTTGACGCTACTCGTAAGACTCTGCGATGCCTTGCCGAGGATGCCAGGTTTTAAGCAGACGCAGGAGGCAAGTGCTTGCGGGCCAGCGGCACAGAGATAAGTGGATTGCTACAACGTTTGTCAATGGCGGGGGAAAGATAGCTGCAGGTTTCTGTTCCGTCTTACCGACATGACCGCTTCAATGATGCCAGTTTGGGCGCAAGCACGCAGGGACGAAAATTGAGGCAGTGCAGTGATATAATAGGTCACTAAATTGTATTAGAGATCACGCGAGCAGTACTCTCGATATTTCTAGACTCACTGTCACCGGGAGGACCAGGCATGGCGGTGAATGAGGTGGTGCCCTCGTTCATGGCGCAAAATTGCGTGTAAAAGCTGGAAGCCAACATCACATCATCGGCATTCGAGCACGATTTGCGAACCTCCTGTCCCAGGCTAGAATTGATCTGATCGACGACGTTCCTCTTGTTGCAGGCACAGGGTGCCCACATGTTGGCGACGGTCGGGCAATTCTCATAGGCCTACGGAAAACGTTAGCACGTTTGGTGAGCACGCCTCGCTTTCTCTTCTTTTCTTTTAATTCTTCGTACAGCAGCATTAACAGCAGCGGACAGCCCAGACTGTACGCACGGCGGTAGCGAAGAAATGGCGGCGACGTCACTCATGACGCCTGGTATGATGTTGGCAGTCGGCGTTGCAAAGGTAATCGTCTTGTCCGGGTGGCAGTACTTGTCGACGAGAAGGGCCGCGGAATTCTGGTCATCGTCGGCCTGCTTGCCGCAGCGCGATGAAACAGCACTACTGATTGACACGGTCATCTTGTTCAGCTCGGTTGAGTTGGTGCAGATACAGGACTGCAGCTTGGTCGGCTCGGAGCCACACGCCGTCGTGTCCTGCTCCCAAAGATAGGCGTTGGTGACGGCGGAGGTAACACATGGTGCCTTTTGATCCTGTCAGTCCTAGCGAACGAAGCCGCAAAACTTGAACGCGTTTTGCAACTCACAAGTTGGCTGAAAATGTCCAGCTCCGTCATGAAGGGAACGTCGCATCGAACGCTACCAGCGCCAGCCAGCACCAGCGCTGCGGCGCATAGTGTCCCCGAGCCCATCGCAAGTGTACCGTGGTGTGTAAGTCGGAGACAGAAAGCAAAAGTTGCACGCAGGGGCGACGCCACATGCAGCGGCCCCGAATTACTTATCCTTTTTTTTTAAGCTCCATCATGAGCAGGCCTCCCGACCTGCCCCGTCGCGTCAGGGAGCACGGGTACTGGAGAAGCTCAGCTCGACTGTATCTCGTCTCGACAGACCCATCACAAACGCGCCAGCCCATTCAGCCCCACGAAAGGCTAGTCCTGCTGGTTGAAGTTGGCAAAGAGAGGTCGCATCTACGAGACGTTTGCGCAGTCATCCCGAGACGAAGAGTCCATCCTTGAAACGAAGATCTATCTTTTTTCTTTTTTTTGCAGCTCAGATGCAATACTCAACATGGCTCTAGGAGACGCGGCCGTTCCTTCCAGGGATAATTCATTCGAGGCTGGGGCTCCGCCGTGCACAGCCGGCCATCTCGTTTGGGACAATTCGCGAAGCGCCACAGTCAGCCCAGCCCAAGGGTCACGCCGCTTGCAGCGCAAGGAAAGGATGAAGAGTAATAAAGACAGAAGAACCAGAGAAAAGCCATGAGGACAGGGGAGAACAAAGTGCTTGGATGGACGAGGTGATCAACTACATAATTATATAAGAGATGTGTTCACTATTCACTGAAAATACAGCTAATCAGCCTCCTCTTCTACTTATTCAGTCACATTTTCCCGGCTGGCACATGATGGCACAGCGGTTGCGCTACAAAGCTTCGGCGACGGCGGCCTGATCCAATTGCTCGGGCTTCGTCCTTATTCAAGCTGCAGCTGTGGAATAAAGGTACTAATAATAAAGCATGTTCCTACTAAGTAAAATCGCCTTTTAGTATTCAAAGACCTGCAGATGATATTGCAGGGATATTCGATGTGACCGATCTAGTTTAGAGGTTTTGCTGTATACGCAGGTAGTTATGGTTATCTAGTTGGTTCTGCTATCAGCTCGGGCCGTCCACGTATCTAGGCAGTCTCAAAAATCGCCGCTCGCTCAATAGGGTGCCGTGAAGGTAAGTGCCTTCAGTAAGAGCTCAGAGCGTCCCAGCGCTACGATGATTAGCTTGCTCCGCTCGTCTATAAAAATACAACAGGTCGTAAATTTCATAATAATGTCAGAACCCGGCGTCTCATCGACAACAAGATCCAAAACAAACCACCACTCCGCCAGATCCTGTACTCCTGTTAGCTCTTTTTTTTTCTGCCAAGGACGCAGCTGTTGCTTACCTGTGTCAGAAGCGTGTCGGCGGGCGGTAACCAGCGAGCTGCCTAGCGTGACGGCCTCGAAATGTCGCTCTACGGGAAACATACGACGCAGCGAGCCCTTCCACCCAATCGCGGCGTGGCGATCTGCGCGCTTTGTCTCGTGGTACGACGGTGGCAGGCTCTCACTTTTCTCGTAGGGCGGCGGTTCCGTTTCATCAAGGTCTCGCCAGGTATGGACGTTGAAGAGCTGCTGATTGGCGGCGCCGGCGTTCATCTTAGCTGTAGCGTACAGGGGTCTTCTTTCGACAGGGTCAAGGGTTGTATATTGTGTCAGTCGCAAAGTCTTCGTCCTGTACATCAATGCTGGGCCAAAACACGGTTTTGTAAACTTGGGAGTTGCTTCACATTGCTCAGTTTCTTTGTGAAAAAAATCAGCAGCAAGGGATTACTTGGGCTTATATGGCCTGACTCGCTTGGCACGTTAGAAGGTATCTGTTATCTAAAGTGGCTGCTGTTCAGCTCACCATTCGCCGAGCCAGTTGCTCAAGGTTCATTGGCGGGTCGATCAGCCAGGCACGACACAAGACACAAGCTAATAAGCCCACTAGGCCAAGTCACGTAGTACTACCTTGGCTTTGAGTTGTTTATTCGCCGGGCTTGATTTAGGCATCGCCCATTTTGGTGTATAACTCGCTAGGATTTTAAGTGACTACCTCCTGGACATGCGGCGGAAGGCAAAAAGTCTCGGCCAACCCACCCCAGTAGAAGGCATTTAGCCGAGCCATGGCCAGACGCAATATCGGGAAGGCCTTGCTTTGATAGCGCAACGTCTGGCGCCAGCTCTCGAGCATCCATTTTGCCCGCGGGGCGTTTTCGGCGGTTGGTGCTTGGACGAGGAGCACGGTGAGGAAATTAGATATCACGGCAAAGCCTATGCGGGACCCTTTTACCAAGTATAGTTAGTATGATGATTTTCAAAGAGGCAAAAGGATCTTGATACTGAAAAATAACTCACAGGAATACCAGAACTCATCAAAGTGGCGCGATGTCAATCGGGAGGTAAACGTCGCCACTGTCCCGCCATACACCTGCGCCGCCTGATGTAGCTCTTTGATCGTAGCGCTCGCTTCGCCATGGGCGTGAATGTCCTCTTCTAAATGGAGCTCGATTTCCGGCAAATCAGAAAAATCCCAGCTGAGCTCCTCGAAAAAGAAGCCTCCTGCATCCTGCAACGGCGGCTCCTCTTCCACGTCGATGATTTTCGGAGGCGGCGACGAGCGCACAGTAGGGCGCAGGAGGGCGCGCCAGACGTATGTAACTATGGTAAGGTAGGCAAAGTACATGGTGGTCGGATATGAGCCCGCCTCGACGATATTGTCGTCAAAGGGTTCCTGGGCGCTGATGGACGACCGCCAGTCGTTGAGACGGTCAAAGAGCGGTTTAGCGGTGGATATGCTCTGCGCGAGGTCTTCGCCGAGTCTTTGACAAGCGCGCAACGAACTTTCTTGCATTAGTCACCATCTCTCTACAGCTGCTGTGATGTTAAGAGGACTTACTATAATCTTTCTTGCACGTCGGCAACAATGACAGCCAACCGCGCCATGTCGCGAAACGGCAGAAATGTTCGTCCCCCCACTGCGGCGGCCTCGTCAAAATAGGACGAAGCCTTCTTCATCTCGAAGTCATAGTCGCACAGTTGGCCCACATCCCACTCGTCTGCGCGAATGTATGGCGGTCGGCCCATCAGTAGGCTCTGCCACTTTTCCTCAATGTACAGCGCCCACCATAGGCGACGGCGCAGACGCTTGTCTGCGTTGGGGATGCCAAACATTTGGCATTCGAACTGCAAGCCAAGGCTATGCGCCATCCCTACAGTGCTTCCGATGAAGGACCATAAAAAGGCAGAGCCGGAGAGGTCAGAGCCGCCGCTGCTGTTGGATGCTGCGTGACCATTACTGTCCTTGTGTAGAAAGAGCAGAGCAGCTTGTACGGTAGAGAGGGATGGCCGATGGATTTCGGCCTGGATAAGTGAGTGAACAAGCGTCCAGAGTTGGAGAAGGGGTGGTGTCTCGAATGCGTTGACGACGGCGAGGAGCTCGTCGTTGAGGGCAAATGGCATCGCGAGCCCGTACATCGCGGCCAGCACGGATGTGGGGATGGAGTCGAGGGCGGCCCCCATGAGGGGGGATGCGGTGCTACCGTTGCCTGGAATGTCCATGTATGTACTGGGGACAACTGGAAGCGTTGGATATACATATTTACGAAACCTGTTCATGTTAACAGAAGAACTATCATGTGTGAGGGCGGCCTGTGGGGGGGCACTTACAGACTGATCAGCCGGACACCGTATGTAGGCTGCACTAGTTGACTCAGTTGCAGCCGCGCATCTCCTCCAACGGGGTGATACATGGGAAGTAAAGGGTGGTTCAGGTACTTGTTGTCACTGACAATGAAGTGAATTGGGATCTTATCCGTGGTCGGGACGCCTCCTGCGTTGCGGAAGTACATTTTATGTACCGACCGCAGACCCAGCTGGTCAAAATGGCAGTGCCGCAGCAGCCACGGATCAGATTCAGACGATGCCCCCAGTAGCATAATACTGTGGCCGTCAATACCGTCCATGGTCTGGCTCAGCTGTGTTGACATGCGAGCGCTGCTTGCGTGGTACGATGACGAGGTTGGCGTGCTGAGGGCTGCAGCGGTGGCAGGGACGGTGCTGGCTTCCATGTCGCAATTTGAGGGCATTACAACATGGCTGCTTCGCTCACGGTACCCGAGCTGGATAGCTTCTACCATGCGCTCATGGACACCGGTGTGTGACAGGGCGGATGAAAGCTCAGCAGCGTCCGCCACGACGGTGGGAATCTGATGCGGTGCATCGGGAATGAGAGCAGCTGGCATAGATGATGTCCTTCGGCGCGGCCGACCAACAAAGGTGCAGGGGATGTTACTCCGGGCGCAACGCTGGCAGGGCGGGCGATTGCCATGGCTGGTGCTTCCGCTGCTATCATTCTGGCATTTCAGCTTGCGCTCGCGACAGTGATCGCAGGGCTTCTGGCGTTTTCGGCACCGGTACTGCCGGGTCGGTGTAGCTATCCCGACCGATGAAGACATTTCTCTTTCTTCATTTGTAAGAGCGTTTTTTTCCTCTTTTCTGACACTGTATTGTCTTTTGGCCTGGTTTGGTATTTGCTGTATTGGTATGAAAGAAGCCGCTTGGCACTACTCCCAGTCGGCGAAAGACCTGCGCCGGGTCATACAACGCGAACGTTCTTGCATTAAAAGGCGTCGGTCCCGGTAAAAGTTGAAGAGAGGGTGAAATCGACACTCGGCAAAAGTGTGCGAGTGCATGAATTGATGAAAAGGGGAGGTCTGGGAGATATGTCTCTGGCTATTCGGCGAATTTCATGAGCAGTGATGGGGAAGACGGCGAAATTTCTACTGTCCCCACGCGGCGAAAACCACGCCTGCGGGGCTGCTCGGCCAAATCAATCAAAATCGCCAGCGGCTTAGTTTACGCCGTTTCTGTTTTCCAGAGTTCAGTTGGCTCGCGGGATTGTTGGATGCATTGCTCACCTCTGGTTCAATGAATGCTGCTGCTGCTATGTACCCGCATGTGTGTGGTAGTGTGTCGTGCCTCTGTTGTCATTCGCATCGCAGTTACCAACATTCTAGACAGGTCAAGATGAAGTATTATTATATTGAGAAAGAGGAAAAGAAAAGCTCGACATTGTGTTGGGGTATAACTAAAGGCATCATCCTCCTCAAACATATCCGTGTCCCGCTAACGACTTTTGAAAGCGTCGAATCTCCTTTGCAGCAACGACAGTTGCTATCCTTTCATACCCATGGTCAATTTCCACAAGGCAACAAATGAAATAGAAAAAAATAAAGGAGTCGCAATCAGCCCCGGACCGACTCCGGCAATTACCACCTCATTCTGTTCGAAAGCCCGTCTTCGTGAGGTACAAGAAACGCACAATTCTAAATCGGCAATTGAAAGACTCCCGGGACGAGAAAGAAACGAATAAATTCGCATGAGGGGCCAAACCAGTCTGCGAACCGGTCCCGCCATTCAACGAAAAAAGAGATAGCTTGCAGAGTATTGTGTCATTCTGCTCTGCTTTCGTCAAGGCGAGCTCGTCGCCAAGAGGTATTAATTAGATGAGAAAGCCTCCAAGCTGTGAATATTGTTCGCAAAGCTTCGAGAACTTGACGTCGAGAGAGACATGTAGTTCACATTTGGGAAACATGACGTCCCATCGATTACGCAGCTTATCGCTTCGTACTGGCAAAGAGATCGGGAAAGTGTTCTTTGGCATATTGTTCGCAGGCCTTGGCGGGCTTGCCAACCTTTTGACCAATGACCTTCCACTTGTTGTTTTCGTAGTCCTTGATTGCGTTGAGAAGCGCCTGGCTTTCGTCCTCGGCAAATTCGGCGTAATGCATATCCTATTAGCATCTATGTTAGTCATAGTTTTTCAGGTTCGCATAGACCGATAAACAAACCTTGTACCAATGCTTCTTAACGGAGCCTTCTGTTCTCGTCGGGAAAGTCTGTTGGCGGATTAGCGCAAGCGCATAGCGAAAAGAGGCGTCTCCGCTGGCCAGATCTTACCTTGGCGATCTCGGCCCAGCTATTTCCAGCGTCGCGCATTTGCTTCAGTCGCAGCTCCTCTCCGGGTGTCCAGGGTGTGTTGGTTCTGCTTTTTTTGGCCGGAGGTTGTGAAGGCGCAGTACCGCTATCGTCAGCGGGTGCGGGCGCGGCGGCGGGCGCGGCGGACTGGGCATTGGGTGGCGTCGGGACAGGAGGCTGGCCTGCAGCGACGGCAGGGACCGCGGCCGGGGTAGCAGGCGATGGTGCAGTGCCAGGTGCTGGCCGTTTGTTGCGCTGGCGGCTGGGCTGGGGCGTAGGAGTCGGGGTCTGCTGCTGGGAACCCGGGCCGGAGGGTGGCTGCTGGGGCTGGGGCACATTCATCGACGGCTGAACAGGAGCCGGATGCTGCTGTTGATGCGGCGCCATGCCGGGCTGTCCAGCGTAGGGAAATTCAATGCGTTCATTGCGTCTGCCGGCCATATCGGTGGTCTGGTAGGGGTTGCTACTATCAAGCGGACTTGGGTCAGCGGGATTGTAGGCTGGAAGGGAAGACTTGATGCGGTCGCAAGATGGGACGAGTGCAGCAAGTATATGCGACGCCAAGAGACGAGCAAATCAGCTCAGCAAGGCTAAGGCTGTGCCTGCAGCAGCCCAACAGCCAAGCAAGCGCTTGTTTTGCAAAGGCATGCCGCATGTACTCCCATGGGTATTACGGGTATCGTGGAGCTGATGTAGGACAGCAGAGCACGGCGACAGCTGCATGTTTGCCGCGGGAAAACAAGGCAGGCCGAGGTCGGTCAAGAGGGGAGTGGCCAAGGGAGGGGAGAGCGAGGGACAAGGCCCTCAAAGGTGGGCAAGCGCAACTTACTGGATAGCATTGGGTTGGTGAGGAGAATTTGAGTAGACATACTCGGGCACGGGACCGACCTGCCACTGTTCCATTTTGGCGGCTTCTGAGACGCGAGTTAGCAACGAGCAATCAAAGGTAAGTTGCATATGCGGTGAATGGTAATGCGAGTTGGATTGCAAGCTATGCAGTGGAAAGGCGCGCGTGTGTCGTGATGATTGGCGGGGCGGTTGTAGCAGATAGACAAGATGATTGTACACAACGCGACACCAGGACCGTGTACAGCGCGCGCAATCACGGGTATAGGTGCAGCGCCGTCTTGTTGTGTTTTGATTTCCCCTCTTCTCTTATGTTTGGCTGCGATGATATGACGACTGGGTTGAGAATGCGACTGGCATACGGGCGCATGGAAGAGCCTTCGGCAGGGCCGCGATGGATTGTAATGCTCGGGTGAAGTACTGGCAGCGGCCGCGGTGCAACCACGGCGCGTCAAAGAGTCGTGCAGAGTTCAGAGAGAGGTGGGATTACGCGACGAGAGGTTCGACGGGAGTTGCGGCAGTTTGCTACTGCGCAATGGTGCCTGGTGCCGATCGTATGCGGGTTGCGCTTTGGTGAAGACGTGGGGCGCGCGCGCGACCAAATTCGAGGCAAGGGGTACGGTGCGCGCAGAACGAGCAGTCGGTGGGAAGACGGCGCGCGAAGGTCGGGGAAGGGTGTGCAAGGAATCGGTCAAAAAACTTACGTGAAGTCGGTGATGGTGAGGAGGGAGTAGAGAAAAGGTCGTAACCGCGAAGAAGCGAGACTAGGGCAAGCTGGCGGGCAAGGCGCGGCAAGGTCCGTACGGGCGGGCTGATTCTAGCAAGAAAGCAAGAGCCAAGAAGATGACGAAGAAGTCGAGACGAGGCGTGGCGATTCGCGACGGGTCGGTGGTGGCTGGTGGCTGGTGGCTGGGAGGGGGGGACGGAGGAGGAGGCACTGTTGGTAAATTCCTCGGGCGCGCTAGAGTAACTAGGCCGATTTCGACGCTGTGGGAGCTTGTCTTGTCGACAGAAGGCCGGCAAGTACGGAGTACGGCGTACCTATTTGATTGTCTTTGTCGGGTGGCAGCCTTCGTTGCGCACTAGTGATGGTAATGAGCTTGAGTTTGGGCTTGGAGCAGAACGCCACAAGAGGCAGAGGAAGCTGTCTGGGTGCGTATATCGAGGTGGTGCAGGGTGGTCTCTGCAGAGGTGCAGTCAATTCCTTTTTTTTTGTCTGGTTTCTCCCTCGTTGGAGTTTTTGTTGCTGTGTTGATTGATCCTGGTTTGGCACGGATTTGAGCAAAAGAAAAGCGCTGCAGGCGGGTGTCAGTGGCAGTGGTTCCAATCGGCGTCAACATGGAGAGGCGTGGCGCTGCACCTGGCGAAGGTGGCTGGGCCGCGGGCAGAGGCCTGATCATGACCATGACACGAGCACCGCCAAGTCGGGAGAAAGACAAAGAAGTCCCAGGCCAGAGGAAAAACGCGCGCAGCAAGAGTTGGCATACCTGGTAACTGGCAAGAAAGCACGGTGCTAGATGTGGCTCCTTTCGTTTATCCTCTCTGTCCTCGTCTTCCTGCGACTCGTTTTGCTGTCGCGGAAGGCAGGCACGCAGTGGGACCTCTGTTCTGCTGTGAACCTTTTCAAATGTGAAGGCGCGCCAGCAACGGTGGGCAAAGGCGCTGAAAAAGCACTGGAAGACAGTGGGTGACGGGTGGGATGGTGGAGCAAACAGGTAGGTACTTGGTCCGCAAGTCACCCGGGTGAGGCTTTGGGGGGGCAGCTTGGTCGCTGGCAAGGTCACTGGACTAGGACAAAGGTGAGAGTCAGGAGCTGGGGCTGTCAGAGAGGAACAGGGAGGAAGAAGAGGTAAAAGGGAAATGGTGAGGTACAAGTCAAGAGGTCGGGGGGACTGCCAAGGTACTCCTTCGTACACTCAGCTACGGATGGGGTTACGCGTGGCTGGTATCGCAGGACACTGTCTGAATACACTGTGCTCGTGCCGCAAAACATCGCCTGTAAGCACAGTGCTTGTTTGCCACTTTGCGATGGCCCAACCAAAGCCCGCGCTCGGACCACTCTGGTCCACTCTACTGGTACTCTGTCCGTACCTATCCGGTACTTGCCTGCCCAGGTACCTACCTACTGGTTGCTGTTCCAGCGTCGCCACGCCAGCCACTGCTATCCACTGCGTGTCAGGCTGCCATGACAGCTTGCATGCCATCTCTCCCACCGCTGTCGCCGTCCCATCCTCATCAGCCCAGTCGGCTTGCTTTTCAGCCCATCATCAAAACTCTCTCATCGGTACGGAATACATAAGTAGTTGGCATCACACCTCCCTGATCATACATAACTCATTCCTATTCCCTGAGCCCCAGACCTCATCGACAGACGCGCCGTTGATTGATCTCGGCCGCCGCAACACAATCGCCGCAATGAGACATCTTCCTCACCCGTAGTTGAACCAGTCACTCAATTGCACAACTCCTAGGTCCCGAACCCTCTTTCGACGCGACCCAATTTCAATCGCGCGAGAGCTCCTGCTACCACTCAACATGCACAGTAGTTACGCATGCATTTGCACTAAAGATCAATCGAATACTAGGCAGTATCTCGCCCGGCAACACGGATAGACCAACCATATCTATCACAAGAACTCGCGGTCCGATGCTCCCAAATTGTATCGCTATCCGTATCCGTACCTAGCTACCGGATGTCGCCTTCTGTCCAGGGTACCTGCCCACCCTAGCCCCTACAGTGGAAGTATCCGATTCTTTGTCCGCCCGTAATCGACAACACCACAATAAATAAATAAAAGAGAACCCCAATGGTTCGCAATCATCGTCCCCACCTGCCTTGTAGTCGGCCGCTACTTATTAGTTAGGCTCGTACCTGCCTTGGCCGGGTGCTTCCGAACTTGCATCCTGCCTAATAAAGCAGATAGCCAGGAACGTTCTTGTTTTCCAAAAATGTTACATTTCGCGAGGATCGGGATACTCAACCATGAATGGTCTGCTGTGATCAAACGATCGGGCTGTAGAAGTGGCACCTGGCCTTTCGTTTCTGCGGATTCTGCCGCGACTTGCACTGCACAGTTCTCACCATGAGTGTCAGAATATTTCTTTAGATGAATGCCTCAAATCCGGACCGTGCTAGATGAGAAGTGGACGACAATATTCGCCAAGACGAACTCCTCCGTATACGCGCGTTACCTCGTGTATAACTTACCCTTACTAGTATGTTTGACTTTCACGGAGCGGGTAGACAGCTTCAGTTCAAGGGCTTGTCTCTCCAGGCTACGTAATAAGTTTCCATGGCGGCGTGTGCCAAGCACACTGACTGCATCTGCCGTAGTACCAGATGGAAAGAGATCAGGTGGGCTGATGAGCAGTTCGATGAATCTCCCGCCTCTTCAATTACCCTCGGCGTCACGCGGCGCCAACAGAGGAGCAAAACCGCGCCGACGACCCAGGCAACCGCCCTGGAGCCATGATAATCGTGTGATGCCTCGGAAGAATAATAATCTCAAATCGTCTACGGATAGATTCTACGATACTTTTTGAGACCCGCACCCTCACTCTACACCCAGCGTGCGATTTTTGCAAGAATAACCATGAGACTATAGGGTAGTCTCTCCCACACAAATTGCTCTCTGATTAGACCGTCGTGACGCGAAGCGCAAAGACCAACTTCTACCTCGCAGCTGGCACCGAGCTACGATAATCGGCGGTGACCTGACATTGTCTGGTACTTCAAGTTCCAAAACTTGGAAGCTAATGAATTCCATTCCACCTGCCATACTGGCCGCTCTGCAAATTTTCAACTCTTCTTACCGCCACTTGACACCGCGACACCACCCAAACGCAGCTCAAACCGCTTCAAACGGCGCCCCTGCTCTTCGTATCTATGCCAAACGAACCGCCGCACGCACGCCATAGCCACAATGCATCTACAGCATTCCTGCCCTGCCCTGCACTCTACATAATGATCATCGTCGTGCTCGGACAACCTCCTGGAGGACAATCAAGCAGCTTAATAAAGGTCCCCGATACAGAGCCTCGATCGGCACAACTCTCACCCGGCTCTGCCTACCGACAACCCCTTGTTACTTGCCATCGTCTGGTTTCTCACAGCTCCGCCAAACAAGCTCAGGTGCAATTTCCTCGCTACGCCGCCGCCAATGGTGGAGGACTGGCTCATCCAATTCCTCCGCCAGCGCCGTCCTATATTTCGGTTCGATCAGGCTTGCCCGGTGCGCTAAACGCGCCCATGGCCCTCTCTTTCGTCGTCCTACATTGTACCATAGAAAACCACAGATTATCCAAGTGTAATGCGCAGGCGCTACCTGTAAAAGGCTGTCGAGACAGGCCAGTCTGTTGCATCATAGCTGACGGATGCCCTCTTACCGCGTGGTGCTCGAAACGATCCAAGATTGACAGTCCCATCGCCGAGAGCGGGAGTAGTACACACAATACGAACATGCCACGGCGCATTTCTAGAAGAAGACCAATGCCCGATTTTTCACCAGTAGACCTTGCACTAGAACGGTTCGCTTTTTATTATGAGTTGGAGATCGAGACTGGCGGCGACAAGACTGGAATGGAGAGTCACTTGCCGCTGAACCACAGCGGATGATGAATGAACAACTCTTGACGTGACGCGGCCCAACTCCATGCCGCCGTTTCGTCTCAACCGCACAGTTGCAGGCTTGTCTCCGCCGGCCAAGTGCGAAAGCGTTTACGGGATTTCCGACTTTATTCCCTCATTAGTTCTGCGTGCAAAACTTGCGCACCGATTGAAGAAATCAGACGTTCGTCCCTAATAATCGTCCATCTAGTCTGCCTTATGCCCGCCACCTGCTCATTTCCCGTGAAGGCTGTGTATATCATGCCAGCACCACCTTTCACTTCGAACAACTTGCAGATTGTGGGCTCTTCTCAGCTGGGGGTGTGCGCCCATAATTCGCGGTGAGATGTACGGAGTACAGCCTGGCCCAGTTTCAACGTAGAAGCCCCGATACAGTGCGGATACCCCGTCTGTGTGGCGCAGACGTCAACACCCTAGTTTCGCCAGACATTGGTTTCATATCATGACAAAACAAACAAGAAGCAAATTTAAGAACTACGTCGTAGTATGAAGAATCAAAAGACATAGTACGGATAGACTGGTGGCAGTTCTGATGGGCCTGATCGAGTACACGAGCTGAGATAAGAGAAAAGAAAGCACAGTTTCTCGGAGTTGGACCACTAGCACCTGGTTTCTTGACTTTTTGAGTCTGGATGGCGATTCTTGTTGCATTAGCTAGGTCTAACAGATGTTGGACACAGCGGTATAGAATCCCAATGACAGCGCTGAAACAAGAGACAAGCGAAGCCCTCTTACTCTACAAGTCATCTCACTCAACTGCCCGGAGCCACGAAACAGATCAGCCTCAGCGAGTTTCGACAATTACCATTTTCAAACCAAACAAACGCACCCCCGCTATGGATCTGGTGCTACAGGTACAGTCTCGGCTGCAGAATACTGCCATCCGCTAGGCAAGCATCCCAAACCACGCACGAACAGGTTTGGCTCCCCGATAATTACTCCGTGTCAGGTACACTACTCGAGGCCTGAGACCAAACCCCTGACACCAACGACACTAACTTACTAGCAGACTAGTACACATCCGATGGCCGAAACGTTCCAATTTAATGTGGTGGATCCGAGGCCGAGTTAGTACTCCGTCCGTAGACCAGCATGACCAGCTCGAGTCGTCTCTGCTGTCGTAAAATTCGAAAAGATCAGATGCCAAGACGACACGACACGACCTGAGCTGGCGTTGCCTCGTTTACGACGCAGTTCAGCTAGACAGCTTCTAGTACTGCTCGACCGCTGGTACATGCGCTTGCAATATGCATAATTGACCTACTTGCATGCATGCATGTATTGCACGGCAGATTTTCATCAATCACATACACCGGTCGACTGGTGGGACGCTTACCACGGCGCAAGAACAGGACGTGTGGTACCTGGATCGCGGTGCCGTGACCTGATAGTTCGCTGCACCGTCTCCATCACTCAGTGCCACTTCAAGCGGATGCCAATTCATATCGCAATGCGATTGAAAACAATAAAAGAAGGACAATGGACCGCTTTAACCCTATCCAGAAGCCGACCTGGCGGCGGCTGGTCACACGGTCTACGCACGGCGGCGGTGAGGGCGGGCTGCCTTGTTTGGCTCGCTGGTCGAGGTGGAAATTTGCATAATCGAAACGAGACTGAAATATGCTCATGACCTTCCAACGTTATGCAAAAATCCTCGCTTGGCGCTTGCAGCCAGCGTGGGGGGAAGAACGTCATCATCAGACTGTGAGAGTGGAAATGTCGCTGCCAGCCGTCAACCTCAAACTGGCGTTGGCAGCCCCATTAAAGTCTGTTCTCAGCAGAAATCAGACACACTTGACTAAAAAGATTTATAGATTCAACAAGACAAGACGAGACTGATTTATCTCCCTTTTACTGGCTGCCTGTCCAAAAAACGGGCAGCATGTTACAGTCCCGCACACCCACCCCGGCCTGGTCGGCCTGTAACAAAGCTAGATCTCATAGTTGACCAGGGGGACCCCTGAATGCATGCAGCAACTAGCAGAGTCGCGGCCCCTCCAAACATCACCACCCGCCAAGCTGTTTCTGCGCATATAGCATTGTAAACCTGCGTAAAATCCAAGGCCCTTTTGTCATTATAATATCATCGTCTTGCCCGACGCTGCTGCACAGCTTTGTCCCTCTCTTCTTTGGTCTTAATTTCACTCGGATTGATATCGCAGTGCTGCAATAATATTTTCCTGCTTTATCGGTTGCGTGTTACCAGTCCTTCCTTAACGTGCCGACGAGCCTACTCTCCTTTCCAACGCCTTTCCACTCATTCATTTCCCTACGCTCTTTTCCTTGTCGACCAACTGGCTTGGCCGTCACACATTCTTTTCTTCGATACGCAACTTTTAAAACAAAGCCCAACTATATGCAACTAATACCGAGTCACTCTCTTTTATCGACACACGACGCCTCGTCTGGTGCTACCATTCATTTCTTATCCGAGTGAAACCAAATCTACATAACACCGATATTTGCAACAACAACCAGCTCATCAAACCGACCAGTTGGCCTGGCTGCCAGTATCTCACCATTTCCACGACCAGCACACGCACACACACACACACACACACACACACACACACACACACAGGCATACATCATTGCAGCTCACTTGCCACGCCTATCATCTGCAAACATGTCTCGCACACAGACTACTTCTGCTCACACCACTGAGGTTCCAGTCCATGCGAGGAACAAGAAGAATTCCATGACTGGCGGTGGTCGCGCTTGGCGAGAGGATGAGGCAAGTCACGAGGGAACGGCCGGACCAGGATCCGTCTACTAACACGCTGATAGGAGGCCTACCTCTTACGCACGCGTCTTCAAAAAATGCCGTACAAGCACATTGCCGCTCATCTCAACAAGACAGAGCTTGCATGCCGTCTGCACTATCACCAGCTTTCGCATGGTAGCAGTCGCCGCAAGCGCACTGCCTCAAGCTCCTCCGGATCTGACCAATCCCCCATCATGCCCAACATGACGCCAAGCCCCAACTACGATCGCACTTCACGATCCATATCGCCTCCCCGCCGTTTGGATGGACGCTTTGCTATGACCCCGCCCCCCCAGCTCAACGACGTACAGCTCCCCAGTATCACGACCAGCAACTGTTCGCCGCGCGTACCTACCATTCTTCCCAAGCCGGCCTCTATGGGCCTCAACTCGCGTGCCAGCTCGCCTCTTGGATATCCCCCGTCCATGCACGAGCTGCACGCACAGCTGCCTCCCGTGTCATTCCACCACGAGCCCTCGCTGCCCACTGCGCCATCCTCGCTCCGACTGGACCAGAGCCTCCCCCTGCCCTCCACCGCGACGCACTCACCTGCTCATGTCGATCTTAATCGTCTACACTCTGTCTATGCGGCTCATCGCGACAGGTTTTGGGATCTGGTGGCTGCCGAGTACGGCTCCTCGCTAGGCCCTGCTACACTGGAACGGGCCTGGAAGAGTGGCCGTTGCTGCAGCCCAACCTACGGTCCTCTCGCCAGCCCGAAGGAGGATGACAAGACGAGCTTGAGCCACGCCATGGCCTCTCGTGACAAGACTAGGATATCATCTCTCATCTCTGCTGACTAGGCAAAGAGTGCTCATAATGTCAGCTATCACTTTTTGCCACGGTTTATCTCTGGTCTCTTAAGAATGCGTATCTAGATATGCTCCTGCGTGACTGGTGGCGAAATCTTATTTTATTGGGTATTGGGTCTGGAGCGAGTCAACTTTTTGGCGAAGCGCGCCTGGACTTATTTATAACTGATGGAGTAATTGATGGTTGAGCAACTGCGAGAAGTGTGCTTTTACATGCAAAAAAAAAAAGGATTACTTCCAGTGCTGTCCGTTGCGAGCAGAACCATTTCCAGCGTTGCAATTTTAGCTTTTATTTTAATGCGAGATAAATCGAGAAGGCAGTCGAACAGCCAGCGAAAACAGCGGCTGAAATATATCGCGACCCAATGCGTATAACTAGGGCATGATAGACTAGATGGCCCTTGCTTGTGCTGGAATCGCACAGAAAAAGGAAGGAGAGATTATCAAAATTCTCATTTCAATAAAGTGTGACGCGCACCGCTCGGTCGCGTTGATATCGAATGCCGATGTACTGACAGTATGTCATCGGACAGAAGGCCGCAGCTGAACTGGTGGCGTTGCGGGGACGTACAGGACGGCGTACCGAGAGCAAGGACGTGAAGCGCCCAAGGTCCGTAATTCGGGAACAATTACAGCGATTGATTAGCAGCCACTCACGTCGCTAACAATGTAGCTGACGGCGTGATGGATCCTCATAGTGGAGAGTGTAGGTAGTTAATGTGGTGTAACTAACTAGTGCGCAGCGTATGCTTGGAATGGGTGCATTCCGAGTGCGGGGAGCTTGTCCGTGGGGGAAAAGTATAAATCCACACGGAAAGCTCGCTCGCTCAGGAACGGGTCACATCTTCCTTCTGTCACACCTGGCTGCTGGAACGACAGTGCGAGTAAAATTGTCTTTCCAATCGCGTGACCCTCAAACTTGGACTGGGCGTCCAGTGGAACATAGCTACCGCGAACTACTGATGAATACAGGTAGTGATACAACGTGGTCTCATGGACATTCGGCACCGAAGCTAATCACGACTTTAGAGCTTGAAAGCAATCTATCATCTTGTTTTAACGATCCAAACTTGGAAATGTCCGCAAATAAGCCGCCTGTCCCAAGGCCAGACCCAAAATCTTCGGACGATTTTATCCAGTTCAACTGTCTGCCACCTGGCGGCGCCCTCAACCGCTGGTCTACCGGTATCACGCGAGAGCATGACTTCCCTGGTGCGCAAGCCATGCTGTACGGAGCGGGCGTCCCTGACGAGAAGACGATGAAAAATGCACCCCAGGTCGGTATCGCAACGGTCTGGTGGCAGGGCAATCCGTGCAAGTGAGTACTTTCGTCTCGCGGCGCAGTAGCCATACACTAACGGCGTATTCCAGTACACACTGTACGTACAAGCATGGATAGATTCCTAATTTCGTTTGCTAATCGAAAAGTGCTTGATTTCGGTCAGATAGTGAAGCGTGCGGTCGAAAAAGAAGGTATGCTGGGCTGGCAGTTCAACACTATTGGCGTGTCTGACGCCATTACCATGGGCGGCGATGGTAAGCACTACAACCAGTTTTCTACTTTGCACAAAGGCTGACGTGACAAGGTATGCGATTCTCTCTGCAATCACGCGAGATTATTGCCGATTCGATCGAGTCCGTCACCTGCGCGCAGCACCACGACGCCAATATATCCATACCCGGTTGCGACAAGAACATGCCCGGCGTCGTAATGGCCGCCGCGCGCCACAACAGACCATTTATCATGATCTATGGCGGAACCATTCGCAAAGGGCACTCCGAACTTCTTGAGAAGGAAGTCAATATCTCGACTTGCTACGAGGCAGCCGGTGCCTATTCTTACGGGCGCCTTCACGCCAAGACGAATGCTGGCAAGCCCGGTCGCGAGAGCAGCGATGTGCTTTCTGATCTAGAGCACCACTCATGCCCCGGTGCTGGTGCTTGTGGTGGTATGTACACAGCTAATACCATGGCTACAGCTATTGAGGCCATGGGCCTAACTCTACCGGGCTCCTCGTCGTATCCGGCCCTGTCACCGGAAAAGTCGCGCGAGTGCGAGCGTGCGGCTGAGGTTATCAAGACTACCATGGCAAAGGACATACGCCCACGGGATCTTATGAGCCGATCTGCTTTTGAAAATGCGCTCGTTCTAACCATGATACTCGGCGGTTCCACCAATGGCGTTCTGCACTTCCTCGCCATGGCCAATACCGCAGGCGTGTCTCTTACCATTGACGACGTCCAGCGCGCAAGCGACCGCACGCCATACCTAGCCGATCTCGCACCGAGTGGGAAATATATGATGGAAGACCTGTACAAGGTCGGTGGCACACCGTCCGTGCTCAAGATGCTCATCGCCAAGAATATTGTCGACGGCTCCATCATGACTGTCACGGGCAAGACGCTCGCGGAAAATGTCGCTGACTGGCCATCGCTCGATCCCGGACAGAAAATCATCCGTCCACTGGAGGATCCCATCAAGTCTAGTGGCCACATCCGAATTCTTCGAGGCAACTTTGCGCCTGGAGGTGCTGTCGCCAAGATTACTGGTAAAGAAGGCTTGAAATTCACTGGCAAAGCCCGGGTCTACGATTGCGAGCGTGATCTCAACACTGCGCTCAGTCGTGGCGAGATCAAGCGTGAAGATGGCAACCTCGTCATTGTTGTGCGCTACGAAGGCCCCAAGGGTGGTCCGGGTATGCCGGAGCAGCTCCGTGCCTCAGCGGCCATCATGGGTGCCGGATTGACCAATGTGGCGCTCGTCACTGATGGGAGATATAGCGGTGCCTCTCACGGATTCATTGTTGGCCACGTGGTGCCTGAAGCAGCCGTCGGCGGACCCATCGCACTGATCAGGAATGGCGACGAGATGACTATTGATGCCGAGACAAATCGCATTGATGTGGCAATCTCAGACAAGGAAATGGAGACAAGAAGGGCAGCGTGGACACCGCCGGAGCCGAGGGTCAAAAGAGGTACACTGGCCAAGTATGCGCGATTGGTAGGCGACGCCAGCCACGGTGCCGTAACGGATCAGTGGTGAATGTACAACATGCACATAGTACAGGTGCAACTTTTGATTAGATCCATACTACGAGCCGAGAAGATCAGTGGTGAGTATATTTTTGTACAGGCTTTTAGCAGAACTCCAAACAATACAGACGCAGCCGCAACCAAGTCCATGCTATTTATTATTTGCTCGCTGTTTGGGTCGACGGCATTTTAAGAACAGACCAGGAAAGAATACAGCGCATAGTCAAAACAAAAATACAATGGTGATCGTGTATATGTGAGAGATGCATGCTCTTGTGTCCATGGCGCTATCAGTAGCCCAGCGGCATTCCCTCGAGCTGGTCCAGCAGCCGTCGCCAGTTGTCGGCCAACATCTCGGCATATTTGACACGCTCCCCTGCCCAGTCCTGATTCCATCGACTGACATGATACTGCGTTAGTTGGAATGTGACGAGCTCGTCGCGAATACACTCCTTTACAAAGATGGAGCGGTTGTGCTGCTGGACGATAGATTCCTTGTCCTGCGTGATGTGTTAGCAGACCAGCGACGAAAAAAAGTGGCGGATGAAACATACCTTGATAATGTTTTCCGCAACCTTGTCTATCTCACCGGGCTTGACAGTGCCCTCGGGCTTTCCGCGGAGGGTCGCCAACTTGGTTTCGTTGGTTTGGATGCGGCGCTCCAGTGAAGGAATATTGTCCTTGTCTAGCCTGTCGCGGCGTTCAAACAAGTCGCGTACACTAACGAGGGCGTCGCGCTGGCGTTTCAAGTCCTCGAGCACGCCTTCATCCCAGCCCTTGCTCTCGTCCTCAAGTAGCGACTGGCATGTCCGCAAATGTCTGCTCATGGCAGTGAGACCGTCATTGAGCAGCGGAACCTCATCTGTGTCGGTGGCGTATGTATCGGCAGATGTTTCGGTAAGAGACGCAAGAGACATGGCAACACGAGCGTGATCGGCAGCGACACCTTCAGTACGTTTCACCAAACGGTCCATAATGTTGCATACGTTGATGTATAGCTCCGCCGAACGAGCCACGCCAGATCTTGTCTTAGTAAAAAGTTCTTCGAGCGTGGGAGGAAGAGAATCCTCGAGGCCTGGAGGGAGCGCTTTGTCGGTGAGTTCGTCCTGGACGGATATTGTGGCCTGTTTGCGCCACACAGCGAGCTCGGTGGGGACGGTCAGAAACATCACCACGAGCTGTTCCTGGCTGAGGATGGGATGCCTGACGAGAGCATTGATGAAGCGGCTAAGACCCCTTCGTCGCTTCTCGATGAATGCACCGTCGTTGGAGAGATGGTTGCCGTTCACCGCAACTCTCTTTGGAGGCAGCAGAGGCAAAACGCGAAACGGATAGCGTTTGTGTAGACAGTCGAGGAGCCAGACAAAGTCGCTGTATCTGCGGATCACTTTGCTTCCTCGTCTCTGGCTGGTAACCTCGTAGTTGTGGTGCTGGAACATGAAAACCCCCTCTTTGCCTGGCATCAGAGAGACAATTACGCTTTCTTCAACAGCGCCTCCGGTGCGTCCGAGCGTGCTTCGACGGGGGTTCAACGATGGCGGTACAGGTCCGGCTACCTCTGCCGCGCGACCAGCACCATCGCTGCCAAAGAGGTTGGCGCTGCTGGGTACGGCGGTTGGCGTCTGCTGCTCAGCATAAAAGCCGGAGCCCCAGCCATCCGGACCAGCGATGCCACTATTCGGCCGGACACCCGACTCTGTATTGCTGCGAGGGGGAGCAGAGTAGGATTCGGCCGGCGTCGGAGGCACTGGCGTCGCCGTTGTCGGAGTTGTAAATGTCGAGTGGCTGCTGGCCACAGCACCGCCAATGCCGTTCGGCTTCGTGTGGGTGTGGCCCTTGTGCATGTCGGGCGTGTTCCAAGGATCGTCTTCAGGGTCATCCATGGCAGGCCGAAGGATTGCTTGGTGCTGCTCGGGGATCTGGGGAGCTTCTTTAATGGCAGCGGAGGTAACAGGCGCCTGAGGAGGCTTCGCGGCGAGCTCAGCGATAGGTGGCAGGAGGGGTTCGGCGGTCAGGCCGGCGAGCTTGGGCCGGGGAAGGTCTGGCGAAATTGAACGTTAGCCTTCTGAAATGGTCCACAGACGCGCTGGGGGTGTTGCCAGGGTTGGTACAGCGCTGAGACAGAACAAGCCATTTCGGAGAAGCAGACAAGCTTAAGAGTTATCGAGCATTCAAACGATTTCAGAAGTGAAAAAAAAAGGCACAATGGCGAAATACTCACTTGTTCGGCGCTCATCGACCCCGTCAAGGCTGATGATGTCGCCTTCCTGAGCTAGACCCACAAGCGCGAGCAGGACGTTGAACTCGCCGCGACCAAGCGTCAGGTTCGAGGCGTTGCCGCCGGCCGCGAGGAGGGACATGATGTTCGCCTGAGTATCAGCATCAACACGCGCTGTGGCAAAGACTTTCGCGATGCCAGCGGCTGCGACCCTACCGGAATCGTCGCCATCTTGCCGGACCACGGCTTCAAACGTCTCGATGTAGCTCTCGGGGACGTCTGCTGCGGGCAGCAGCTTTCGGATCAGCTCGGCACGGCTCTGATTTTTGCGCGGGGTGGGCATATCCCACGGGGAGTCGGCGTGATTGCCATTGTCTCCTGTGCCGTGTTGCTCCGTATCGGCAAATAGGCCGGCGTCGTTGGGCGATGCTGGGGTGTCGTCATTGAAGAGGCCTGCTCCGCGACCGCCACGCGATCGGCTCGGTGTCGAGGGAGCATTTTCCTCTGTGGGTGATGTGCCGAAGAGCGACATGTCGTATATGACGGACGAGAAGGCGCTCCGTCTATGCAAGGAGCAGCCTCGTCGATGAACTCACTCGGCTACCGTTTCCCGGAGTCAGCAGGCGGCTGGGGAAACGCACCCTCGAAGGATGCTGGGGAACAGCTGCGATTGTACTGATTGGCAGACACGTTGATGGAATCTCGGCTATGAGAAGGGAGCCGCGTGACCGCGAGCTGTAGCAGAGATCGCCGACGTGAGGCCAAGGGAAGCTTGAAGTCGATGATGTCGCATCTGGTCGCAGACCATGCTGCTGCCGGAGCTGTCCTGGCACTCTAGTTAGCCACTCAAAGCGGGGCTAGCCGTCGCCATACACACTGCTCTTACTGGTCAGCCCCGGTGGCTGGCACCGGCGGCTACGACAATCATCTGTCATTACAAACCTTTAAATTGTGTGGAAATTTAATGGCGAGTTTGGCACATGTAGTTTGAGAAAGAGCCAAGTCGTGTTATAGCGACGTACTGGAAATTGGTCCATTACTGGTCGTGGCAAGCATCATCACCCTGCTCACCGGCCGAGGGGGTGAGCAAGGGACTTGACCGAGTCCCCCAACTGTCCGTGTGCTCAGTTACCGCGCTTTCACGGGTGCGAAGCACGCAGGTCTTAATTTTAGCCCCATTGCGGCCGCTTGGTTAGTTTGACTCTTCAATTATGAATCTACTGAAGTAGAGCCGGGCACTCATTGGGGAGAATTTCAATAAAATCGTGGAGTTGCTGCTAGTGGAGAGCCCATCGCGACTGCTTCAACTCTAGGTATCAGTACCTCCGGCTAATTCCAGCGATAATGTTTGGAGATTTGGTGGCAGTTCGCTCGGAACTACCTGATTCCCACCGTAGGTACCGAAATCCGCCCGATTGACCCGCCAATCCTTCGCCGTGATCGAATATGCTGGTGTTCGGCAGGGATCGAACAAGGTCTGCTCCGTAGGTACCGTAAAATGCCCAACTCCAATGGTGAATGGCTGGCCCGCGCCGAGCAAAGAAGATGCGGCCGCGGCCGCATTGCCACCGGTGTGCGCCTGGTGTATCCTGAGGCTCAAAATCCTGCTGATGGAGCCCACGCACGGCCACGGTAACAGGGCCTCACGCCCGTAGCTGGCTGGACTAGATATACTAGATAGGAAGCACAAAAACAGTTAAAGTCGAAATTTTGGAGCGTGATTGAAAAAAAAAACCGGTTTGATGAAGAGATCTTGCCTGTGTTTTTAGTCACAGCAATGCGGGTTCGCTGCTGACAAGTTTTGACCCCATGACTGTAAGTGGCAATGACCGCATGCCCCAATTCGAGTGTCAGTGTTCAGCGCGCCCTCGCACCCACTCGCAACCGACAACGCATTGCCTCTCGCATTGTGCGAGTGCTACATGATATTCAAAATCGGGCGAGATGAACGGCCAAAAAAGTAGTCGATCAATTGACAAACCGTACGCTACAATCAATATCGGTAAACTATACCTCGACACCTGTGGGAGATGCTTCTAGTCGGCGGGCTTTCCACAGCTGCCGACCCTAATAAGCTTCCATGGGTATTGTTGTAGGACCGCCCTTCAAGTCTAGTTCAACAGCAACCACACCAATCACAAAGACGTGCTAGCTGGGCCGACTGCAAGGGCTGATTCTCGGACCGCTGCGACATTCTGTAACTAGCCTCCTCACCACCATTCGGAAAAGCGAATACCGGTTCCAATGGGCCTGACCTGCTGCAAGGCAGTTCCGGCCCCGAGATACGGCCGTGCATGCCCCCACCATTCGTGCTTTTTTTTGGTAGCCTGTCAGACACCTGCTGGCAAAGGATCAGAGCTAGCATCATGAAATAATGATACCTTCCTCATCGGGATAACCATTCACAGCGATGCGGGGAGCCGTATGACCCGCATTACGTCGATGCCGGCAAATGATCGTGGCGGTCTGCCTCGCACGGCCGCACCCCAGCTATGACAACTTGCCTACTAGTCTTTGATGGACGAAGTTGCTTCTGGTAGACATCATGTGGCAACGTATGAGTTGCTGAACAGACTACATAGGCGGCTGGCCCTTAGCTCGGGCAGCCGGGATCAGGACAATGTGATAGAGGTATAAAGACCCCCAACCCTGCCGAACACTCTACATAGCCTCTCCGCTGCTCAGACGACCATACCGGCCGATAGCGTTTATTTTGCATCTAAAATAAGCAATATGCCTGCAATTTCAAAGGTTGCCTTTCTGGGCGCTGCCGCCATCGCTGTGTCACTCGTTAGTGCCGGCCCCTGCGACCTTTATGCCGCTGGTGGCACACCCTGTGTCGCCGCGCACAGCACCACTCGAGCTTTGTACAGCCACTACTCTGGGTCACTCTACCAAATCAAGCGCGGAAGTGACAGCGCGAGGAGAGATATTCGTCCATTGTCTGCTGGCGGCGTGGCCGATGGTGGAAGTCAGGACGAGTTCTGTGCTGGCACCACCTGTCTTATTACCATCATCTACGATCAGTCTGGTCATGGTAATGATCTAACCCAGGCCCCGCCGGGCGGCGCGGCTCGCGGGCCAGAACCCGGTGGCTACGACTACCTCGCCAGCGCCATCGGCGCACCCGTCACCCTCAATGGCCACAAGGCGTACGGCGTGTTCATCTCTCCCTTCACCGGTTACCGCAATGACGAACCTAATGGCACCGCGACAGGAGATGCTCCCGAGGGCATGTACGCCGTCTTTGACGGAACACACTACAATACGGCCTGCTGCTTTGACTACGGCAATGCTGAGAGAGATAACACTGACCCTAACAATGGTGCTATGGAGGCCATCTACTTTGGAACTGGAGACGGCTCTGGTCGTGGCACCGGCTCTGGCAGCGGGCCCTGGATCATGGCTGATCTCGAAAACGGACTTTTCTCCGGAAAAGATCACATTAACAATCCCGCCGACCCTACCATCACCTCGCGCTTTGTTACCGCTATTGTCAAGGGTGAGCCCAATCACTGGGCGATTCGTGGCGGCGATGGTACACAGGGCTTCCTATCCACCTTTTACAACGGTCAACGCCCGGATGGCGGATACTCCCCTATGGACAAAAAGGGCGCCGTTCTACTTGGTGTAGGTGGTGACAATAGCAACGGGGCTCAAGGTACATTTTATGAAGGTGTCATGACCACTGGCTACCCAAGTGATGACACCGAGAACAAGGTTCAGGCAGATATTGTCGCCGCCAAGTATGCCCCCGCGGCGCTGAACAGTGGCCCTGCACTTCACGTGGGATCGTCGATTTCTCTCCGCGTTACCACACCCTGTTGCTCCGACCGTTACATTACCCATGATGGTGTCACTGTCGATACAGAAGTAGTCAACTCTTCTAGCGATGGTGGTCTTAAGCAACGCGCTAGCTGGCACGTTCGAACGGGCCTCGGCAACAGTGGGTGCTACTCTTTCGAGTCTGTTGACTCCCCTGGACACTTTATCCGTCATTCCAACTACCAGCTCATGCTCGATCAAAACGACAATTCGAAGATTTTTCACGAGGACGCTACCTTCTGCTCACAAGCTGGTCTCAACGGTCAAGGCAATTCGATCCGCTCCTGGAGCTATCCCACTCGCTACTGGCGCCACTATAAATCGGTTGGCTACATTGCCAGCAACAGCGGACCTCACGACTTTGATAACCCGAATGTGTTTAATGACGACGTCAGCTTTATCGTTTCCACGGGATTTGCTCAATAGGCTGGATGATATCAAGTACTTGGGCGGATGAATTGTAGGAAGTTTCAGTCAGAACGATGGAAATAAATCAATATATTGCGAGATGCAAGCTAGGCCGTGCGGCAATCAAAGCCGTGAGCAGTGGTGGACCGTTGTACCTGTAGCTCTGGCGCAAAACCTGTCTTTGGTGTAGGCCGGCCTTACTTGAATCTGCTCCACGATGTCCCGAAGAAAGGTTCTTTCTCAATTGTCCGCAAACAAGTCGTTGTGAACAGCCTGGCTCTATGACGTCTTATAATATATTCTATTTTAGGGTGAGCACAGCCAAATAGACAGTTCTCCCCAGGTTGGTGAAGCAAGGCCTGAGGGCCACATTCCCGCTGAGCATGAGGCAGCCACTGAAAATAGTGATGTAATCAGTGGAAACCCGTGTGCTGCACAACCTGGCCACTGATGGCAGGAGCTTTCAACTGGTCATTGCTGTACAAAAAAGCAACTTGGACCTTGAAATCTGGGAAGATCAGCGTTTTAACATTGAAAGTCTCAGTGCCACTGATTGCCAGTCACCAGTCACCCAGTTACTAACGTCAGTCAATGGAACCAGTCGTGCCAGTCACCCAGTCAACCAGTCTGCCAGTCACCAGTCTGCCAGGGTCCGCTTCTTGGCGTCCTGTTTTTGTTCTAGCTATACATCGTAGTATAAAACATCGGCCCTGCCAATCGTCCACAGCGCGGTCCGTTCCATCTGAACGCCTTATCAGGCTCAATACCGCCTCACCTTTCTGCGTTAAGACAATCCGATTTTTTTTTGGCAGTTCGTGCTAGGTGCGCCAGCATGAAGATAGATGTTTTGTCATTCTTGGCTACAGCGGCCGGCTTGGCCATGGTTGTGTCAGGAAGTGATGGTGGTGATCTTGAGCAGGCAGCCAAAAATTTCAAGACGATCCTCAGGAACATCAAGGGCACCGCCAAGGGCTCCGATGTAATTTTGACGAAAAAAGCTCAAGGTAAATAAATGTCAATGCGGTGTGCTACTAGACGATGACTAATCATGGGCTCTACAGAGAATGCTGACTTGATATCTGATGCTGCAAAACTGATGACGGGAGCAGTAGCAGCGATTGAAGCAAGCAGATCTGTAGGTGATGGATTTGACATCAAAGCTGAGTTTCACTGACCCTTTCAAAGCCGACCCCCAACTGTGACAGCATTGTTATCAACATCGGAAGAGTACGTATTACCTCACACCGAATCTGACAGCAACTCACTGATACATATCAACAGATCGCCCAGGAAATGGGCCCGGCAACTGAAGCTTTTGCACGTGAATGTCGGGTGTATAACGAGACGATGCGTGACGAGATTGCCAATCAATACTCTATCATTGCGGACGCTATCGACGTACGTTTGATTCATATGTCTTCTCGTTCTTGCTACTAACTCGAGCTCAATAGCCATTTTTCCTACCCTTTCTTGACATATGTAATCAGGATCTTATAGAACCTGACGCGCAAATAGTTACAAACTGCATTCGTGGATCAGCAGGGTTCCAAGCGTGTACTAAATAAGCACACCTTATTATAATTCTTCTAAGATGAAAGCCTCATTTACGGATACTAGCTTGCACATTAAATTTACCGATATAGTAGTTTAAATATTTGTCTCGGACAAAGAACGGTCATTACCCTTCCGGATCTAAAGTATATCAGCGTACTAATATTGCCTCATGATTGAGATGCATAGGCAATGATCAGCAACTCGAACGATAGCTATTATAAAAACAATTGAGCAAAGTAGCGCGCTGTCGAGTGTTATATTTAGTCCACACGAGAGTTCTAAGACAGTGCATTGTCGACTGGTCAACATGCGATCAGATTCAAAACGACCGTAGTAGATAGTATGAAGAGGATGCCTTCTTATCGGTGCATGAATTATCTGGGTTGCTCCGCCAAAATATCGCCCGCGCTATGCAAGACAGCTTGGATTACCAGACTAAAGAGAACGGTCAGGCTATACTTATAAACTTTTTCATAGGATATTTAGAGCTTTTTATGAGCTTAGCTAGTAAATATAATAAATCAATACTAATCTCTCCCTTCTTCTATATATGCAAGACTATTTAAATTCACTAAAAATGAGTAAGATTCCGTCCTAATATACTACTTTTCCCGCTAAGAGCTAGCTCGGTTTTGCTGCGTCTCCATAAATATGCGATTCTTAGTGGCCAGCTCTTCTATGCTTGAATAGTCTTTGAAGACTTCGTCCATTTGCTCCAGCGTCCTACCATTTGTCTCAGGCACAAAGTAGAATGTCCATAAGCCTGAAAACAGGCAGAAACATGCGAAAAAAACATATGCCCCAAAGCCAGTGTTCTGAACTAGAGGTGGAGTTACCAAACCCTATTCCAATGTTAAGGTGGTTTACTCAAGTTAGCCGTTCCAGAAATACTTACAATAATGAAATTGTTGATCCAATCTTAAAGAGGGGTTTATATTAGATGAGCCGAAAATAGTGGTTCAAGAGATGAATACGTACTGGAACAAGTTGAGAGAGCAACACCTTTCGCTCGAAGGGATGATGGGAAAACCTCAGCCGGCATGGCCCAAGGGACTGGCCCCCAGCTGGCCCCGAACGAAAGCATATACATGAGTAAGAAAGCAACACTCGTCCAGCCTGCAGTAGTGTGCTCCGGCCAGTTTCCTGAGTACAGCCCGACCAGTGCGGCAATGACGGTGTGTGAGATGAACATGGCAGCGCTGCCAGCCAGGAGTATCTTGCGCCGTCCAAATCGATCCATTGTCCAGAGACTGGAGAGAACTCCAACAAGTTGTATGACATTCATAACACCAGACATGATCAGTTGCATATGGTGGTCAAGGCCCATTGTTCTAGAAATGTAAGCGTCAGGTGAGTTTGGCAATGATCAAGGCATGCAAAAAGACAACAACATACCCAAAAAGTGTCGGGGAGTAATAAATGAGGGCATTGATGCCGACGAACTAAAAAGGTTAGAGAGGATTGCAATGATCAGCAGTAACGAATATCTTCACCTGCTGAAAAAACATGAGACCTGCACCAACATGAGTTCTTCTCCAGCACCGCGACCGGACGCAATCAACCCATCCATAAAGCTCCAGCTTGACCTTGCTGAGAAGACTGCTATTGATAAGGCCGGGATGACGCTCCGCCATGATTCCGATTTGGAATTTTGACTCTGTGATAATGTTTAGCCACTCCCTCTGAACTCTGCTATCGGTGACTGGTAACCGTCTGAGCTTTGCTAGTTCAACTAAAGCCTCTTCTTCGCGTCCTTGAGATGCAAGCCAGCGCGGCGAGAATGGTAGAATTATAGCGGCAAACCCAAGGACTAGACCAGGAACGATCTGAAGAAGAAAGGGAAGCTGCCAGGACCAATGTGAGTCAATATTTTGTGTACCATAGGTAATCCAGAACGAGATGACGATGCCAACCACAATGCTAAGTTCTTCGAGAACAAGCAGAGTGCCTCGGATCTCGGGCGGTGATATTTCAGATATGTAGAGCGGAACTACCATACTCAACCTATTAAAGACAAATGAGTTAAGATAACACAACCTTGTTGGCCTTATAGCAGAACATAAGCTTGACTCACATTCCGATACCAATGCCACCAAGTAGGCGAGCAGCGACCAACATGGCATAATTGACTGCTGCTGTCTGCAATGCGGAGCCAATGGTGAATATTATCACAGCAATCATGATGGAGTATTTTCGTGAATAGGCGTCAGCCAGCCAGCCCTGATTGACGGCACCTTGTACATGTCAGTATTGGCCTAACGTAAGGCGATCAGTACTGTCCTCACCAACGAAGGCCCCAAGAGTAATCATAGCAGTCATGAGGCCCTTGTAGAAACCCGAGCCAGGCGCCGTGTCGGATACTTGCTTGAAACGATCCAAAAACTGTTCCATGACAAGGATAACAGACACAACGCCCTGACTGCTCAGCAATTAGAGATTTATCGCACATCCAATGAAAGAAACGTACTCATAGCCAAACAAAAAGCCACCGATGGCACTGATTGAGGCGCAAGTGGCCACATACGGGGACGCGACGAGGCCGCGAATGCCTACACCGGTCAACAACTCGTAGTGTCAGCGCGCAAGAATGCTTTACCTACCAGATGGCCCATAACGCTCGTCGACGTCACCTTGGACAGGGATAGCCTCTGTGTGGTCACTATGGCCCAATTCTGGTTGCTGTTTGTCCATTGTGCAAGTGTCAAGTTTCATAATCTACAAGTGTGAGTTTTGAATGGGAGGATAGGGTGGCGTTGGCAGCGGGACTCGTGCGAGTCATCAAGAAGCACGAACAGGGCCAAAACAAAAGGCGGAGATGGCGACTATATACACACAGACTATCCATTTAAACGAATAGATACGTACCACTAACCGCCAGAGCAATCAGCCCCTATGGGCCGGGCAATTCACACTGGTACTGGACTGACTCGCCCTTCTGGGCTTCGCCTCTCTGACAACCACCCAACTGCCGCAGTATCTGATACAACTTATCGCTTGAGATCGCGGGGCAAGCCATGTTGCGCTAATCCCCGCAGCAACGTTGATGAGTCGGACGAGTCGTTTGAGAGTGGATACAGATGGCTTGTCTTCGTGACGGCCATCTCTTCGTAGTTGGTGAGCGGGTCGCAGGTCCTCCAACTACTGGTAGTTGGGAGCGAAACCAGGTGGGGCCGGCCGGCTTCGGCGATCCATTCCATAACTGACCCGGATGGAAACTTTTCCCGACACAGGAAATCTTTCCCGACACAAATGTATTGGCCTTGCTCACATGCTACTCCGCCTCCCTTTCTTGGACGTCTCTTTCCCAATCTTTGATAGCTCCCTGCACTACACTTTTGTGATTGTATTTGAGCAGCGACAAGTGGCGACTGAACCATGATTCGCAACGAACGGCATGTGCCAAAAGCGCCCTGCGCGGTAAGCCACTCCTCCCTTCCTCGGATCTTAATTGGATTGAAGTTGTGGGCTAGACAGCTGGGGCTCGCCTGCAACGACAAAAAAAAGAGATGCGACTAACACCTGCTTAGAATTGTCGAAAGAAACACGTGAAATGCGATTGGAGCCCCCCCACGTATCTTGGGAATACAGCCGGGCGCACAATGCCGTGCAGTCGTTGCTCACTGCTTGGAGAGACGTGCATCCGCGGCTTGAATGTACGATTCAAGCGCTCTCCCGATGAGTATGAACCCTCCAAAGTGTATGTCAGGCTTGAAAATAAGAAATGCGAACTTGACTGGCTCTTCAGGCTCTGCATTGACCCGCGCCAACACTGGGTTGGACATCCCCGCCAGAGTAAGAGCCTTAATTGCAGTGCAGAGAACGCAGACCGGTTTCTAACGTGTGTTCCAAGTACACTTTTTTGATGAGACCCCATACGTCCCAGATGAGAACTATCCATTGATATTAGATGGTATAGCTAGCTCAGGCAATGGCACGGATGTGTTGCGAAATGGCGGAGAGGGGCGCAAAAGTAGAGGTATTCCGCAGCCATTCCACAAAGCGAGGCACTCTGGCTTCATCGATTTAGCAGATCGCCCCCTGTGTCCTATTCCGGATGGTTCCAAGCTTTTACTGCATTCACTAAAAGGTATTGATACACATGTGATCGCATTTCCGTTGCAGGACGCTGGTGAGGCGAAGCTTATGAAGTACTATCTTGAGTACATGTGCACCTGGGTGAGCATACATCGCCTCATTTAATCGTACGACAAGCGCTAATGAGATATACTCGTGGAGTTTGATGTTTGCGATGCATCCCGGCACTTTGGGTTAAAAGTTCCCTCAAGGGCCATGTCGTCTTCAACGTTACGCGACGCCATATTTGCGCTCTCCAGCCGCCATCTAAGCTTAGCCGGGCAATTCGATGAGTATGCATCTACAAGATATCACCAACGCTGTCTACGTCAACTCGGTAGTGTTACTCACGGCTCTTCGTCCTTGTTGGACGATGATCTTCTGGCAGCCACTATTCTACTACGGACGCTGGAAGAGTTGGACGGTTAGTTCCGAGACAACGTATTTTGCTGCTTTATTGTTACGTGTTGGCTGATGCGTGGTTCTGCAGTGCCCCTTCTTGGCAATGACTACGAGTCACATCTGCTAGGGATACAAGTATTTATGAATGCTCATGACCCATCAGCTGAGGCGAGCGATCTTAGAAAAGCATCTTTTTGGGTTGGCTTACGGCAGGAGGTCACAATGGCGTTTTCTAGCCAAAGACCGGTCAAGATTTCGCTATGTCACAACTTTATCGATCAGTCCTTCGCCGAGGCGACTGACGACATGTGGGCGAATCGGATCATCGTCCATTGCGCAAAAGTCATTCAGTTCTGTTTCGGCAATGACAATCAGAAACCTGATGAGTATCGGAACCTACAGGAGTATGACAACGACTGGCACCATTCTCGGCCGCCATCTTTCCTCCCCATTGCCTTTTCAGCTGCTGATCCTGCTTCGGGGGTAGCCTTCCCTCGTATTATGTACCTTAGCCATCCTGTTGGTAAGTAAGCGCGGAAGCTCGTATATCCTCCTTTTCAAGCTGAAATTGACACGAATTCCGTACGGGGTATAGTCATTGCAGTTGTCCACAGTATTCTGGCCCGCGCGCTATTGATGTGCTATGACCAAACATTGCCAAAGATCGGGCCTAAACGCCAATCCGCAATTCTGAATCGCGATCATCAGATTCGGGAGCAAATTCGAGAGCTTTGTGGAACGGCCCTTTCGAATCAAGCAACAATACCAGCAATGATCACAGCGTCGCTGGGGATTTCATCTTGTGGGGACCGGTTTATTTGCGATGTGGAAAGAAGGGCCCTATTGGACCTTCTTATCACAACCCACACTGTCCATCGATGGCCTACAGAGCATGCCCAGGCTAGTCTTGAACAAGTGTGGGGTTGGGTGTAGTTTGGTGTCAAAGGGATTCGTGGAAGAAACACGCTACATGAATGCTAGTCGGCGAAAGCCAACGCCAATTGTGCAAAACCCTACAGCTATAGGGAAAAACGTCTCGCATAGTCTAATTTATATTTGTCGTCGGCCTCTCCAGCACTTTACATGATAGTTTGCAAGGCGTTCGCCGGTGCCGCACTTGGCGCGCCAAGCACAGTGCGAGCAACGGAAACTCTTTCCAAAAGTTCCGGAACTTGTTTCCCAAAGCCCACGGTCCGGGGAAAGTTGCCACAAGTTCTACAACTGGACCTTTTCCGCCGAAATATGGGCAGCACTCCACCTAGCTTGTCAGTTTACCACGGTAAACTGACCTGGCTGCCCACAATAGTAAGTAACTAGCGGTTACTGCAGTGTCCACGCATTGGTAATTGTCGAGGAACAATGAGCAAACATCTCTCGACAGCAACGGAACAGAGAACCTCCCGTGCATATAAATACGAAGCACTAACCATGTCAAATACATTGGTCCTTCAGTGCCCTGCATTTTACGCTGCCTATACTCCCCAAGGCCCTCGCTAGCTGGCGATACTTCCCCTACGAACCTCGCAATGCCTCCCCGAAAGCTCAAGATCGGTGTGGCCGGCCTCGGACGTATGGGCAAGCGACACGCCCTGAATTTCTTCCAGTCCGTGCCTCGCGCCGAGCTCATCGCTGTCTCATCACCAGACGCGCACGAAAGAGAATGGGCCACAGAGACATTAGGCTCGGCCGGGGTGACTGTGTACGAGAGCTACGATGCGATGCTCCAGCACGAATGTCTCGAGGCTGTTTGCGTGGCCTCGGCAACGGCGGTGCATGCGGCACAAACCATTGCAGCTATCAGCGCTGGGAAGCACGTCCTCTGCGAGAAGCCGCTCGCGACTACAGCCAAAGTGGTAAAATTGAATCTGACCCCCGAAATGAAACGCCGCTGACATTATAGCGCAGTCCCAAACAGTCGTCGATGCAGCTGCGAGGCAGCCGGATTTAAAGGTCATGTGCGGATTTTCACGGCGCTTCGACGAAAACTACCGTGATGCACATGCCAAAATGAGTGCTGGCCACATCGGGCGCCCGTCCGTCTTTCGGAGCCAGACCTGCGATATGCTGGACCCGTCAGGTTTCTTTGTGGCGTACGCCGAGTTTAGCGGCGGCATTTTTGTCGATTGCTCCATTCATGACATTGACCTTGCGTTATGGTTCTTTGGTGAGGACGGCGAAAGCAAAGTCAAATCCATCAGCGCCATAGGCATCACCGCAGTCGAGCCTGGTTTGCGCGAGCACAACGATCGCGACAACGCCATGGGACTCATTGAGTTTTCGGACGGCCGCATCGTGCACCTGTACTGCTCGCGTATGATGGCTGCTGGCCAGGAAGATTCTACAGAGATTATCGGCACAAAGGGCAAGCTGAGTGTCAACAGCATCCCCACTGCAAACCTGGTGCGCATTTATGAGCCCGGTGGTATCCGGCAAGAGGTCCCGCAGAACTACTGGGATCGTTTCAAGAATGCCTTTGTGCGGGAAGGCATCGAATTTACAGACTGCTGCCTTGACGACACCGAGGTCCCCGTCAAGTTGGCCACTGCGGTGACAGCAGTGAGGATTGGTGCGGCGCTTCAAGAGTCAATGATTACAGGGAAAAAGATCTGGTTTAACAAATTTAATGAGCAGGCTTTAAAGCCTCAATTATAAAAGGCTGCTTGTAAGTTCATTCAACTATATAGTAACGATTCTATAATTTAATGGACTAAAAGGAAAAGAATATAAAAGACCTGTATAGATGTTATTTAAATTATTATATACATATATAATACTTCCAAATTTTATTAGGCATATTAGAAAGATTATTAGTTAGTAGTTATCTAATAATATTCTAATCTACCAAGGAAGCTAGCTTCGGGAACTAGGGGCAGAGCTTTAGCTAAATCTAGCTAGGAACAGGCAGACTTACTGAGCGGAAAAGAAACTGCTAGTGGTAGAGAGTAATGAAGAGGCTGTCTTCCTATCGATGCATGAATTGTCTGCCTTGCTCCGTCAAAATACCGCCCGCTCTATATAACACAGCTTGGCGTGACGCGATAAGTGAAAGATCTGACTGGACGCAAAGCACACACATGAACAATGGCCTTTTTACCGTGGACCGTTTTGATCGGCCCGAGTCTGCTGGTCGTCGTAGCGCTAATAATGTAGCTTATACAGGGCGCGCATGACTGATGCTCTGGCGTAGCGCCCAGAAGTCCGCTGTCGCATAAATGCGCAGAGTCTCTAATCCGACCAGTCCCCACAGCTATGATAACCGAGAGAAGGCGAAGGATACAGACCGGGGAGATTGACCGATTGCAGGCCAGTCCAAGATAAGGACTGATTCTGTGTGCGTGGAGCTGTTACGAGCTAGTGCGCGTCAGAAGCCGCACGGTCACCCGGCATAACGAATAATTGAAGCGAAAAGTAGAGGACAGCACTAGAAGGCGCGTCGAGAGGACAAAAATTTCGGCAATTTTGCGAAGTTGTCTGAATTTGCGGAATGCCTATTCTACATTATGAGGATAATACACTACGAGACTCTTACACTACAGCTTGTCGACATTTGCAAAGGCCTACCTACTATAGAATTTAGGGTTACTTAGGGTTAGGGTTAGACACTGTAAATTGAGTTATCTAAGCTAGCTCGCTAAATATTTTCTAATAATACATTCTAGAAGGGTAGGTAAGGAGAGGTAGAGAGAAGAGTGTCCTAAGAAGAGAAGTATAGGGTAGCACTATAGGGTAGCACTATAGGGTAGGAAGGAAATGTTGTAGTAGATAGAGGTGCTGGAAGGAGTGCTCTAGCGGGTAGGGGGCGCTAGGAAGAGTGTTCTTAGTAGGTGGAGGTACTATAAGGAGTGTTTTAGCGGGCGGAGGCGCTAGGGTTACTTAGGGTTAGACACTATAAATTAAGTTATCTAAGCTAGCTCACTAAATACTTTCTAATAATACATTCTAGAAGGGTAGGTAAGGAAAGGTAGAGAGGAGAGTGTCCTAAGAAGAGAAGTATAGGGTAGCACTATAGGGTAGCACTATAGGGTAGTACTATAGGGTAGCACTATAGGGTAGTACTATAGGGTAGGAAGGAAATGTTATAGTGGATAGAGGTGCTAGAAGGAGTGCTCTAGTGGGTAGGGGGCGCTAGAAAGAGTGTTCTTAGTGGGTGGAGGTGCTAGAAGGAGTGTTCTAGCGGGTAGGAGGGTGCTAGTAGGGGGCCTAGTTGCCTAGGAGCTGCTAGGAGGCGCTAGGGGAGGCGCTCTAGCGTTATATAGAGCGCTAAGAGCGTCTAGGTGTGTCCTACTACTATAGGCAGAGGACTCCAGAAATACTAAAAAACAACAAATTTACCTATATATACTATAC
>JAPFRW010000352.1:0-35543 GCA_030778065.1 Akanthomyces uredinophilus
GGGGCGGGGGCGGGGACCGGGGCGCCGGTGGCCTCGACGGGCGAGGCGCTCTCCTCGGTGCAGCCCAGGGTGATGTACTTTGTGGCGACGGCGCAGTCGCTGACGGCGGCGGGGCAGCTGGTGACGGTGACGGTGCTGGTGACGGTGACGGGGGCTTGGCGCTCGGCGATGGAGGCGGAGGCGGCAGAGGCCAGGACGGAGACGATGACGATGGCGTTGAGCATTTTGGTGGGTGGGCGGGTGTGTGTGTTTGAAGAAACGAGGAGATGTTTGATTGGAAGTGTGGAAGAAACCGACGAGGACGAAAGAAAGCGTCTGTTAGAAAAGGATTGAGAGAGTTGAGAGAGTCGAGAGTGTTGAGAAGTTGGCGTGAGTGTTGTTTGCTAGAAAAGTGAGGAGTCGGTGTAAGTCCTGAGAGTGTGTGTGAGTGTGTGATGATCTAAAAAAGTTGTCCAACATGGGAAGAAGCGACGTCTTAATATACTCGAGGTCAATCCAATATCACAACGCGCATTGTTCCTTTGTTACCGGCCACGAGCTAAAATTAGGCATTTGCCATCATGACAGAAGATGCGCTGGGGATTGTCATGGATAGCCGGCGTGAGGTATGAAGAAATGAGGGGGCACGGGGATGTGTGGTGCGCAGAGTGGCAGGCAATGTTGCACTCTACAATCGCGGAACAGCTGAGCTGTGGGCGGCCTAGGCTTCCAGAAGGTGGGCAAGTACTTGGTAGTGAAAAAATGCACTGTAGTTTGCTGCGATTTCTTTTTTTACTCCGTCTCTGGGTTGCAGATGAGTGGGTTCGTCAAAAGGGAGGGAGAGGCTGGGCGGCCGACGTGTGTGTATGCAGGACGGCGTAGTGGTCGCCAATCCGTTCCAGAAGCCGGCAATGCGGGCAGATCTATAGCCTCAGGGGTTGAGGATGGAAAGATGCACGGTGCAGCAGGGGTTGGCGCGCGGTGGCGAGGACCAAAGAGACGCATGGGATGGCGGACATGGCATTCCAGTCAAGGGCGGGTGGGCTGTGGGTTTTATGGCGGCGACGAAAAAGTCAGGAAGAAGCTATCGATTTCAGGGAGAGTCAAAGTTTCAATAAAAGTAGCCGATGGCAAGCTTTTCCTGCGTCATGAGAGCTTGATTTATTTACTGTGCAATTCTCAAGTTCCTGTGTAGTCGTGCAGCTTTTCAAGTGTGAAGCGAGCTCTAGTACTTCAGCTGGGCCAATGACGGCGGGCTGCTGGTGATGCATTCCTGCGCCGGACCGCGTCCGGTGCACGCGTTGAGTGCCCGACAACTTGAACACAATCTCGGTCATGGCATTCTTTGTCGTTTCCTTCTATCAAGATGACATGCCGTCTTTACAAAAGACCGGCTTCAGCTGAACGTCGCAGATGCGTCGTCTTGGATTCGTCTCGTGGACCTACAATGCCCTTGTTCCAGCTCGGCGTCGCCCCACACGGCGCCGTGGTCGCCGCTCCCGGCAGCGAAAGCTGGAGGCTGTGCTGACCATGGGCAGTCAAGCATCGCAGCATAGTACGACGCGGAACAATTGCTGCATCTCGACCGTGCTTGATATCGCCAAAAGTAACAGGCATCGAGTTTTATTTTTATATTTATTTTTATTTTCTTCCTTCTTCATCGGTTGCTGATTCGCACAGTCCCTTACCTCGACCCTCGCAATTTGACAGTGGAGACGCTGCAGTCTGTTGGCTGGCAAGCCGTCACCCGTGTAAGCCGAATCCGGCCAAGAGACGTTTCGACCGCAACAAGTAAGTCGGGCACGAATGCGTGGACAAACGCAAAAGAAAAAAATGAAGCCGGAAGCCGTAGACGAGCTCTTCCCCAGAGGTTGCAGAGCTTTCTTCAAGTTCCTATAATACTGTAAAATATATTCTCAGCCATCTCCACCTCGTCCGCTTGCTGCAACCCACGCCATACAAAAACAAGCAACAGCTCTGCGCAGCGCGTCGTTGCCAAACTCACCAGCCAAGATGATCTTCTCGCAGAGCCCCGTCATCTTCATCGCCTGCATCCTGGGACTGGCCCTCTTTGCCATTCTCGTCTGGTTCGGCTTCTACCTCTTGCGCCACCGCTCCTACCTCGCCAAGCCCATCGACGCCGAGCAGGCCCTCGAGTGCATGCCCCGGTCGGCGGCCGACGGAGATGCGCTGCCCGAGTACAGCCGGCGGTGCCACCCGCCCGTCTACTGCGTCGACGACCTCGCCTGCCCGCCGCCGTCGTACCAGGCCGTCCTCACGCGCCACTCTGCGCCGACGCCCGACGAGCTGCGCGTCCTCCACCAACGACTCGAAAAGCTGCAGCGCCGCCGCCGTCGATGTCGCACCGTCGACGAGACGACCACCGGCGAGACCGCCATTCGCGACTCCGAGATTCGCTGTCTAGCCCAGTGGATTGAGCGTCTGGAAATACTGCGCGATGAAGAGGAGCAGGATGCCGGCGCCGCGCTGCCGAGCCGGCGCCGCACCGTGCGCCTCGTCCAGTCGGACAGCGAGCCCGCGGTGCTGCCCTCGCGATGGGCCACTGTGCGGGCGTCTGCTGCGGCACGGCGAGGCTCGACATTGGAGCGATCGGATACAGAACCCGGCTTGGTCTGCTATACCCGTTCGCGCGAGGTGGCGCCCCCTCCGACACCAATGGCAATGGCGGCCCCGGCGAGCCCAACTCCGGCGGAGATGGACCTTCAACTCGCCGAGCTGCGAGAGCAGCTCATGAGAGTGTTACCAAGCGGGCATTCAGTAGAACGATGACGGCTATAAAATGATTGGGAGGGATGCTCGGGGGAAAGCCTCTACTTCAAAGTATATAATTTCGGCCACATAACATTTTATTTAATTCGGCGCGGAAAATAGCAGTCGGTTGTTAGGTCTGTTTCGTGTAAGCGATGGCGAGCTTGTCGATTTCAACACTATCCACACATTCAATCCTTATCTTTTAATTTAATACGATAATACACTAATCAGCAATCAACCTACCTCTTCCTCATTCAAGACTGGCATGCCGAACCATGTTGCACAGCTCCTCGCAGCCACACACGCTACTTACACCGCAATCGCAACCCCACCATCATCGAATCTATTACCCCACGGAAACTGACGTAGTTCTCCGCTTCAACCCCAACTCACACCAACCCTCCTCCACCTCTCCATCCTCCCACATCTCTCCTCTCTCAAGCTCTTCAAACTCTCTCACGAATCACAAGACTGACCAAAACCATGTCTTCTGAGCCGCCCATTCAAAAAGTCTGCCTCGTCGGCGCCAACGGCTCCCTCGGCTCCGTCATCCTCGACGCCCTCGTCGCCGCCGGCACCTTTTCCGTGTCGGTGCTGGTGCGCGCCACCTCGACGTCGGTCCCCGCGCACGCCGCCGTCGTCACGCGCATCCCCATCGCGCCCGAGTTTGACGGCCCGGAGCTCGCGCGGCTGCTCGTCGGCCACGACGCCGTCGTCGCCGCCTTTCCGCTCAAGGACGTCTCCCAGCACCTGCGCCTCGCCGAGGCCGCCCACGCGGCCGGCGTGCGGCGCTACATCCCTGCCGACTACGGCTCCTGCGACGCGCGCAGCCCGCAGGCCCAGCGCCACCTGCAGCTCTACCGCGACAAGGCCGCCGTGCAGGCGCGCTGCGAGGCCCTGGCCGCGACCGCCGCCGCCGACGGCCGCGTGCCGTTTACGTGGACGTCCATCGTCTCGGGCCACTTTTTCGACTGGGGCCTGCGCAACAACTACCTGCACCTCGACGTCCGCGCCAAAAAGGCGCTGGTGCTCGACGCCGGCGTCGGCAAGGCCTCGGCGTCGACGCTGCCGCGCGTGGCCGCCGCCGTGGTGCGCGTGCTGCAGCGGCACGCCCAGACGCGCAACCGCTTCGTCTTCGTGCAGAGCTTCTGCCCGACGCCGCTGGAGCTCGTCGCCGCGCTGGAGCGCGCGACCGGCGAGGCGTGGCGCACGGCGCACGTCGACTCCAACGCGTACCTGGACCGCCAGACCGCGGCGCTCGCGGCGGGCGACGAGCACGCGGTCCACAACATTGTCTTTGTGCTCGGCGCCGTCGACGCCGACTGGACCCGGCGCGACGAGTTTGCCATGGACCTGCTCGGCTTCGAGGACGAGAACCTCGACGCCGTCGTCGGAAACGTCGTGAATGAGATGCGACGCAGCGGCTTGGCGTGAGAATGGGCCTTCTGGCGGCTGGGATGTTGCTAAAAGAAGATACGAAGTATAGGCACCAGACCGAATAGCTTGGCAACAACGTTTGTCGTGCATGGTTATTGGGATCTGCTGCTTAGCTGCAAAAGGGAAAAGGTGGCGAGCTGGTCATTTCAACTGCAGCTGGCCGGCATCCAATGGAAGGATGGGCGTCATTGAACGTTGCACATCTCCTCGTATTCGCCCTGGTTGCTGGTTTAGCTCAACGGCTGAAAAGACCGTTGGCCGGCGATCCGGCAAGCTAGTTTAAATTATGCTTAATCGAGGATTGAAGCAGTTGGACTTTTGGCAGCAAGACAACTGACTGCTCATCCCCTGCTCCGGAAATCAAAATCAGCATTGGTAATGGGGGGTTTTTTTTTCTAGTTTTGGCCTTTGAATTGAACTTGTGAGCCTTTCGGGGGCCTGTCTCTGTTGAATCATTCCAGACCGGCCATCACCTAAACCGATCGCTCGTGCGCGCGCATGTAGCATGCACCCCTCACGCCAAGAGAGCTGATCATCCCCGCGTCCAGCAACGCCGCTCCCAACATCCGGTGCAGGAATACGGCACTAGCGCCCTATGGGGAGTTTTATTCCCTGGTGATTGCTCTCTTGGCGTGCAGCCAAGGCTTAATGTTTGCGTGCCTATCCACGAATCGGATTGGGTCATGGCCAGCGGTGGCCAGGTATATAAAGGCCTCGGCCTCGATGGCAAAGAGTGTTTTGGTGCAGCCCGTCAAAATTCTCTGCTTCGAAATAAACTTGCCAACGATTATCCAAGATGATGTACTCTGTCGCTACTGTCGCTTGCGCTCTCGTCAGGTAAGACGTCCTTTATATCCGTGTTCAAGCCAGGCCCGCCCAGGTCCCAAGACTGACGCATCACACTATTTATATAGCATTGTCGCTGCCGAGGCGCCTTGTCCCACCATCACCACCAGCGCCAATGTGTGCAGCACGTGCATTGCCCCTGCCTGCCTGGCCTACGAGACGGTGCATGTCCCCAGCGGCTGCGGCGTGTCGACCGAGACGCTCAACTATCCGTGCTCCGAGAGCAGGTGCCCAGGGGGGCTCTGCGGAGGTACGAGCTACGTGTACGTCCACGAAGTTACTGCGACACCTACCGCCACCGATGGCCCTGCTTGCCATGTAAGTCGTTACTCTACAACGTGCCGCGGTCTTTCCGAGCCAGGTCCTTGCTCAACCGACTGGGACACTATCTTCCCTGCCCATTCAATGACAATTATCGCTGACCGACTTGCAGGCCAACTAGATATACACCATGCACATCTGAAAGTGGTTGTTACAACGACTGGCGGGTGCTGATTGGCCAACGAGGCTGGCTTACATCTGGATAGCTCCACTAGCTTTCACGGAGAAATGCTCAAGACCCGCCTTTACCATCTCTAATCTTTAATCAAATCGCAGTCATCCGTCTAGTTTTTTTTTTCGTGCGTACTCTTCTATTTTGGCGTGTGCATGCCACGGTGTCTTGGCTTTTGAGGCAGTGTCCCAGACTACCAACAGCAGCACATTGGGTTGCCTAGTACTGGGCACAGCAGTTAGTTGTTGGGCAGCGCGACTCGATCAAGCGAGTCTATTTCTAGACGAGGCGACTTTTGCGCAACCACATCTCGTTTCGATTCAAAAAGAGGCAAAACGTGTTCCAAAGGGAGACTGCCACGTCTCCCCCCATACTTCTCATCTGCCGGTGCCCTCTCCTGCTAGTGACCATGCAACCAGAGATCGGGCCAGAGAAAGGGAAGCTCGTAACGGATCAGCTAGCGTCAAGCCCAAGACTGCCACACTAAAACAAAAATAAATTGCGCTAGCTTAAAAAAATATCGGACGCTCTGCCGGGCCGTAGCTGTTTTGCCGCGTAGGCCGGCGACGTCATAGGCTGGTGCCAAGGCAAGGGTCGCCGAGTGGGAGGCAGAAAGCAAAGCAAAGCAAAGCAAAGTAAGGCTTCGCCAAAGACCAGCGCGTCGATTTCGCCACGAAGCAGCATGAAACAATGACTCGAGACCTGTGGCGCGACCCCATGATGAGGCCATCCCAAAGAGAAAATTTGCGCCGCTCGGGATGGCCTTGATATTTTTTAATTTCCTTTTTATATTCCTTGTCTTGGTGTGCTGCGCGCGTGCCACTCGACAGGCGGCTCGCTTCCCTAGCACAGCCCCGGCGGCTGACGTCGCTGGCCTGGCCCAGGTTGCAAAGCAATTTTGGAATTTTGCCTTGTTCTGCTTCTTTATGACCAACAAAGCTATAATGAAACAACACACCAGATCCATTTACTTCATATTCTAGGTGGTGCCTACATGGTCGAGGCCTCGCGCATCCCGCAACCTCTTTACTTCTACGCTCGCTTCTACAGTCTCTCTCGTTCCTCCGCGCTCGCTCACCCTCCTCAGAATCTGCCCCGCCTCGCCGTCCGTTGCAGAAACGACAACAATCTGGCAACGCGTCAAAGCTCTATACCCTGCATCGCGCTACTCTGTAGTCGGCTGGCGTTTGTCTTCTACCTCGTCGCACACCTTCCTGCACTTCTCGAGCTCTGATATCGAACCGAACCGAACCGACGGCGACCCAGCAGCATTCAGGCCGACATGGCCGCCACACAGCCAAAGGAGGCGCTCTCACTCGGCGACCTGAACATCCTAGCTGCGAATCCGCCTCCATACCCAGAGAAGCCTCATGAAGAGAATCAAGAACCTTTGGTGCTCTACATTTCTCGAGTGCCAGGCACACGAGGTATGTGGCGATACACACGCACGCGCCCTCACGTTTGCATCACTAACAGGCAGCAGATATCATCCTCTCTCCGTTCAAGCCCTCCCTAAAGAATGTCGGTCCCGAGGACGTCAGTAGCTCGCTCTACTATGTCCATCTTGAGCTTCCGAGCAACGTATTGGTTGCCCCGACACCGTTCCACAACGCCGAGATTAGCAGCACCAGCGATCGAAGCGCTTCAATTGCGATCCCGCGCAAGCCGTTGCCCGACAGCGCACGTCCGTTGACGCCAGACAGCGCATCCAGCTCCAAGATGAACCTGGCAGCGCCCTTTGTCGATGGGCGCCAGCGGGGGGCTTCGGTGACGTCGCACGACGGCTTCCGTCCAGCCCTGCCTTCGTCTTTGGCGACCGAATCATACATGACCGCGGCCGATGCCGATGAGTCTGGTCACGCTGCGCCGCTAAACCCAAGCCTCCAAGCGCCTCCGGTCCGCAAGCCAGTTGGGCCAAGGGCCATGGTTCCGGCCATGGAAATTCCCGACAGCGCCGCGAGCGCTGTGAGAGACGGCCGCGATGCGCACCGCAGCTACGCAAGCCGCACGCCGTCGCCCAGAAAAAACAGCACTGCTTCTGTGGCGCCCGGTGAGCCATTTGCTCTGACGCTGATTCGGAGGGATCCTGGCACGGGCAATCAGTGGAACGTCGGAAGGGTCAGTTCGCGGCAGCTCGATCCTCCTGAGCAGGAGGAAGAGCAGGGTGGTGCCGGCGTATTCAAGACGAGCGGTCCTCCCGACGGAGTGTCAACAAGCAGTCCACCCATCAGGATCGATATTGAGAATTCGGGCTACGCCAAGTTCCGCCCCTTGCCGCGCAGACGCAGCCTCGAGGCGGCCGGGCTGGGGACACTAGCAGCCAATGCCACCGACGAGGAGCATCCGGTGCCCGAGATCGGAGTCTTTTCCCGGCAGCTCCAGATGGGCTACACCAAGAGCCTCATGTCGAACCTCAAGGACAAGATCCAGAAACAAATCAACAAGAAGGGGCACAGCCGGAGCGACAGCGACTCGTCCCGAGAAATGGCCAACGAGCAGGCTGCCGCCGCTGCCTTTGGCCAGCCCGGCCCCGGCATGAAGCCGCGCGGCTACACATTCACCAGCCCGTGGAGCGGCAAGTGCGATTTCCGCACCGGTCGCGCCGGGCGGAGCGTGCGCTGCTACCACACGCCGCACGACCCCCAGAACAGGACGTACAACCAGCTGCTCGAGGAGCAGGGCATCAACCTGCCCCGGCCGGCGGCCACGGCCCTGAGCGAGCTGCGCTTCAACCTCCCCAGCACGGACCTCTACGGGCCGTCGGACCACGACGGCGGCGCAAGCGCCGAGTCGAAGCTGAGGGGCCACTTTGCGAAGCTCATGCACTCGTCGTCTGGACGCGACGCCGACAACGACCATGATGATGAGTACGACGGCTACGTCTCGCCGTTTGACCTCAACATTGGTGGCGAGCGCGCGGGCGGCGGCAAGCGTGGCAACAGGGCCAAGCTCGGCAAGCTGGTCATTTTCCACGACGGCCTCAAGATGCTAGATTTGCTCGTTGCGGCCAATATCGGCGTGTGGTGGGGGGCTTGGGAACGGAGCTTTTGAGCAAACTTGATCTTCTTGGACATGTTGTCTAAAGAATTGTTTTTGTTTACATTACATGTTGCTTTATTTGACGACTGCATAGTAGAGAGCGATGTGTTTTTTTTTCAGCTTTGGATGAAGCAAGCGAACATGGTTGACTTTTCCATTGTTGAATTTTGATACGGTTCAACGGTAGCATAACATAGACTTACATGGCATCCCTTTTTTTGCACTCGTTTCTAATCCACCGCCTCACTCGTATGCAGCCTTGTTCCTACATCATTTGTTCCCATGCTGTTTCCACGTCTTTCGGTACTTATGCGCGATGATGCACCTCGGAGCCGCCGCTGTCCGTTTATCAGCCGTGCTTGGTACGAGTGTCGTGCATGCTCTTTAGTTCAGCAGTAAGAAGCCGCAGGATGAAGCATGGTGCTCTGATAGCGCGGATAATCCGCCAGCAACAGATATAATCAGGTCATATATTATTTCTTTTTGTGTTTTTGGGTCATTCACTTGACTTCTCCGTCGGTGCCAGCGTTTATCTCAGAAACCCCCTTGATCAACTTGCTGGCAGCTTCGATCCGTCCTCGACCTGCTCGCCAAGTGTCAGTCTCAGCTTGACCGTCGGCATCAATTTCACACCCTTTCTCAAGAAGTCGTCTCCCCTCTTCTGATGAGCCTCGGCATTGTTTTCACTGGCCGTCCCTCAACTGCCGTCGCTCGTCTCATTACCGCCCCTCCCTCTTCTCAAGACCATCAAGTGTGTCCGCACCATCATGGTGAGTCAATATCCTCGCTCTACCAAGTCCAGATGAGAGTTCAGACTAGTTGATTTGGTTCCAATGGCGGTTTATTCTTCCTCCTGCTACGATTGAACTGCCCGACGGCATTTTTGTTTATACGAAATGATCAATCCTGCTCTGCACCACTCCCTTTGCCAAGACCTGGACGAGGCAAACGTGAACAAATGACAAGTCAGACTTCTACAGCCACGATACTGCCTATGACAACTATGCCTAAGCTTCATCTGGGCATGCCGCCCATGTTTTAATTACAGTATGGGAGTGCTGTGCCTTGCTCATGTTCAAAGCCTGTCGCGGCACGGAGCTATACATCAGTCGTCCTCTAGCGGAGACAACTTCCCTTCAGAATGATTGGAGTGTGCTACTAAGATATGATTGCGCAATACGATACCCAGCATCGCACTGCCAATGGGAACACGACTGCATGGGCAGGTGAGTTAAGGTGTAGCAAAGAGTCGCGCGATGAGATATACGGCGTTCATCAGTTGTGACCAAGTTGATGACTTGGCAGCCTTTGCCGTTTTTGCTTTCACGACGCTGCTTATTCATGTTCTAGACCGCGACGAGTCATGAGTTCTGGCAGGTTTATGACAGCTCATCCGCCCGCCGTGTCTCCCGCAACCCAATTCGGGGACCTTGAGACACTGGCACACTCCATCGCAACGTTGTCAAGTTGACTGTATAGCTCTGATTAATTATTGGGGTTCTTGGAGAAAAAATCAAGAGACTACCTTTGACGCTGTCTGATATTTGCAACGTTTCTCCTGTTTTTCTTGCCCTACATACATATTGCGGCTTTTACGAGGCCGACTCGCGGCCCCACTAGCTCGATTGATTGACGAGATAAGTGGTGCACTTATTACCGATCTCCGATACCAAAGCTCACCAGCATTGCTTTATCTGTAGAGTTGTACCACTTGCCGATTGAGGGTTTGTAGTACTCCCAGAATTTATCGCGAAAATTGGCGAGGCGACGCAGTTTGAAGTCGCTATCCACAGTTCCCCAGAGGCGAAAAAAAGATTTACTCGAAAGAGACGCAAATGCTACGCCGGACTAGAATGTATTGTAACGTCGCTTAATCGCCCAACTTAAAATCAAGCTTGCTTGTCCTATTATTGAAGCAATGTAGCGGCCGAGATGGCGGCGCGAAGGTTGCCGAACTATTGACTTGCCATCAGCGAGATCAAGAAACCGAAGGGAGCAGACGGTACCTGGGCCTGAAAGGACTGGTTCCCAAATCTCTCCCCGAGAACATTCCCTTCGTTTGTCCCTGCATGCAACTACATGACGATGCACAATACGCCCCGCCTACTCCGAGCCGCACCAAGTAACACGCCCGCTTTTCGTCCCGCTAGCTGACTCTTTGCACCCCTCCCGGGGATTAAGCTTTGGGCTTTGAAGAGGTTGCAAGGCTGTCGGTACAGTCTCGAGGTGGCAGAGGATCAAAGGCAGCCTGGCCTATAACTTTGCACGGGCGCAAAGCTCAACCACATTTGAGAGGAAACGACCTGTCCCAGCGCCAGATCAGTGTCCGATGTTGTGGACGAAACTATAAGTTTGCAGTCAAAGAAAACAGGGTGTATTAACCAATCCAATCTCTACATGCGTTCCAGTACGGCCCGTGATTTCAGTGCAAGCCTCGATGCAAGAGCCGTCAAACAGTGACAGCAGCGCGCTATGCCAGCGGTCCTCTCCCACGTGTACGGCAAGACTGCAACAAATTCGGAACTTTTCAGATCACTTTCAATAGACAAAAATGACATGGCTTCTGGGATATGAGACCCACACGTGCAAATAGCAACGACACTGTGAACATTTCCTAATCCGGCGGTTCTTGGTGTATGGTGCATGGTGCTGGAGTGGAAGACACCGAGCCGGCTGAATTGCAATGTCGAGCCATCTCGCGATCCTGCGCTGAAAGGTGTCAGGCCTGGGTTACATCGTCTGGATTAATATTGATTCTACAACTTTGTGCGATAAAAGCGAAATATGGCGCAAAATTCGGCAGCAAGGCCAGTGATCGAGACCGTCTCATCGCCAAGACGGAGCACAAACGTGCTCGTTTTTTGAGATGTGTGTTTATCTTGCCAATTGATCACATCTGATACCCCTTCAACATGGTATCTTATTTTCTCTAGAAATGGCGGCATCGGGGATTTAGGAAATATAAATAGGGCCCGGGCTCGCCTTCAATTTGTCTGCTTAGATTCCCAGACACATTCACTTCAGTCCAGTCTTTCCACACCCTCAAACCTTCCAAGCTCCCAAAAGATATTCAAAATGAAGGCCGTCTTTGCCACCATTGCCACCCTGGCTCTCTCCGTCTTTGCTGCGCCTGCCGCGCCCGAGGGCAGCGACGTCGCGGTCCGCGACGCCGCTGTTGTCCAGCCCGAGTTTGCTGTTCTCAAGCGCGAGCAGACCGCCGAGGATCTGATCAACGCCATCAACAAGGCGACTGACAATATCAACACCATTGGTGTCTCCATTAGTAAGAAGACGCCATGAATGACGTTCTTGCCCGAGGCTGCTGCAGCTGTGGCTGACTCCCGAGTTCGCAGACGTGACTATTAGCAGCGTCAAATCCGGCGCCATTAGCAAGCCTGAGGGCATCAAGCTGGTCAACGATGAGCTTCAGAAGCTTCTCAAGGATATCGGTGACATTAGTGCTCGGTTTCTAGCCGCCGCTCGAGTCGCCGTCTCCAAGGAGACAATCAAGGTCATCTTGAAAGCTGTCGAGGCGTGGTTTCGCGCTGCCGTGTCTGTCTTCAACGCCGTTCTCAGCAACTTCGGTAGTAGCATTACACTCTCTTTCACCATTCACGTCGCTTTTAGCCTCTTTGTCAGCTTCCTCACGGGTCTTGCTGCAGTTTTCGGCAAGGATGTCGTCCCCGGTCTCCTCGCCATCTTCCAGGGTTTCGTCAACGAGTTCAAGGGCCCGGCCGGTTTGATTCTGGGCCCTTTCCTCAAGTTTGTCCTTCAGTTTCTTCGGAGTCTGCCTGGTGGGCAGTAAGAGTCTCAATTCTGAGCGCTTGGGAATGCAAAGCGCCCAGTCGTTTGGTCTGGTAGATTGAAGTTGGTCTTCTTTTGTCGGAAGAGTTTTCGCGATATTTTTGCTGCTTTGATTTTTCTTTGGATAATTCGATTAAGGCAGGTCAGATTGCAATATAAACGTCTATGTATCATTTGATAGCTTGTGAGATGCACCGTCACGTTTACGCAAGAGACAGAGTGGGATAGTCCTGACACCTCTTGCACAGAACCCTGGAAGGGGTCTATAATTGTAGCTGCATATATTAGCCAGAATTTCCTCCTTACTCATGGTACTGTTTTGCTTGTCTTTAATCGACACAGCTATATTTTTATTTTTATTTTGTTGTAGCATCTCACCTGATGATGGCCGTGTAAGCCAAGCGGCTGAGCGTGGTAAAAGCTTCGAGCTCAGCGCTCAGCAGAGTGGCTAAATAGTAATAAATCTATGCAGACTCGTCGAACATTTTATGATCTCTATTTGAACCAGTCACTTTATTTCTCTGCATTTTAGTCAATTATGGTCAAGTCATCATGTCGTCAATTACACGCAGAGCTCGAGGTCATGCACGTGCCGTACCACGTGACTGTCAACGACCCAATCATGGCCCGAGCATTGTAATCCCGCAGCGCAACCCAGAGGAAATAAAGCTAATTGAACACCAAAACGAATCCGCCCTCTCACCCGGCAGCCCCAAATTCCACCGCCATCGCCATCGCCACCTCACCCCGACGGGCTCCGGCACGACATCAATTGCAATCATCTTGTTGCAATTCGACGACGACTTCCCCGAATAAGATGGCGCCGGCCCTGACTGCCTCCACGGCCATGCTGGCCCGCCGCCAGCTGACCCGAGCCGCCGTCGCGACAACGCCCTCGAGCTCGACCGCCGCCATGCTGGTCGCCTTCCGCGCCGCCGCCCAGCAGCAGCGAGGCTACGCCACGCCCAACGGGCCTCCTCCGCAAAATTTCCGCCAGAGCAAGCGCATCGAGTGGTCCTGGGACCGCGAGAGTACCCTCGACCGCGTGGGCAAGTTTTTCCTCATGACCGAGATGGCCAGAGGAATGTACCTGCTGCTCGAGCAGTTCTTCCGACCTCCGTACGTGTTTATTTCCCGGTGCTTCCGCAACGCTGTCAGCTCGCCTCCTGTGGCAGATGAAGAATTTATGGGAGCAACTTCACGAGGTTCCGAGGTCAATCCGCTGACTGAATACGCAGCTATACAATCTACTACCCCTTCGAAAAGGTACGCCCCCGCAACCACCGAATTTAGACCGTCCGATTGCGAAACCGAAAGAAAGCCAATGATTGACAATTTGATTTAGGGCCCCATTTCCCCCCGATTCCGTGGCGAGCACGCCCTCCGCAGATACCCCTCAGGCGAAGAGCGATGCATTGCCTGCAAGCTCTGCGAAGCCGTATGTGAAACCCCAACCGACAATTGGCCCGTGTCTGCCACATCTCTAACATGAATTTTCCAATGCAGATCTGCCCTGCCCAGGCCATCACTATCGAGGCCGAAGAGCGCGCCGATGGCTCCCGCCGTACTACCCGCTACGACATTGACATGACCAAGTGCATCTACTGCGGCTTCTGCCAGGAATCGTGCCCCGTCGACGCCATTGTCGAGAGCCCCAACGCCGAATACGCTACTGAGACGAGAGAAGAGCTCCTCTACAACAAGGGTATGTGGTAAACTTGGGAGCGCATTAACACTTCCTTCTTGTCTGTTGATGAAGCTAACCAGGGCCTATAGAGAAATTGCTGTCCAACGGCGACAAGTGGGAGCCCGAACTGGCCGCTGCTATCCGCGCCGATGCCCCTTACCGATAATCTCCCACACAAGGCGAAAGACATCAAAAACCTCCTACAATTTTTCCATCTGTATGATTTAGCAAAACCCCGATGATGTGTATTCAGAAGAATAGCGTGCATGGTTGCACAGCATAGAAGAGCGGCAGCGGAAGATATGATAGCTGTACATAGGCTCGGAAGAGATTTTCTTTGTTTTGTTCATGCCCTTGCTTCAAATTCGTGAAATGACATTCCTTCAGACGGACACTGGCAACCAACGTCCAAGTCCGGCCACCAAGGCGGTTGCGATGAAACCTTTGGCCGGCTTAAGGCGTAAACCAAGGGGCTGGTTTCAAAGTCTCTGGTGTCGATATCATTTGTTCATGTCCAGCCGCCTTCGCCACTGCGCGGTGTCCGCCACTCCTCATCTGGCACTTACAAGTCTTTAGCTCCGCTCTCTCGCCGTCGGGTGCGAAGACAGTCTGCAAGAGACCAGCAACAACCTGGCGCATCGAGTTGTGGAACGGAGGATCAGCAGGATAGAACAGGCAGATTAAGCTGCTCTCATAATCAAACTGGAGCTGCGCTTTTGACGTTGTATATACATCATCTTCACGTGGCCGTTCGTGATATTTCTGGCTAGTGGCTCCGCTTGTCATTAATACTATGCCAAGCGTCATTGAGATTAACAACTGACAGGGAGAAACTCCATAACAAGCATGTTCAAGTCAACACCAGTCATAGAAAATCGCGTGCCAGATCCAGCTTTTTGGGACAAACCACAATTATTGCTGCCTTTCACAAGGAAGTACACTCCAGACGTCAAGCTAAGATGTAGGGTACCTCTCAGCGTCACGACCGGCCAGCCAATCATCGCGCCAGCTTCTCCTGCTGAGTAACCAAAACTGGCAGCATCACGTGACTCCATCCACGGCGAAAGCTCCTCCTGGGGGGGAGAGGAGCCGCACTGGAGCTTTTGTGGCGGCCTGGTTGCTGGCCTGAACAGTAACGAGAAATTTATCATCGTCTTCAACACTCACCCCGAGCTCCCCCGTCCATCCCTCATTCCAACCGCCACCACACACCTTCGCCATTTCCGACGCGCGCGCATCAATTGCCACGGTTCCATCCTGTACATTTATTTAATTCTCTCTTCTTTTCACAACGACAGACCACAATGTTCCGCACAGCCGTCCTCCGCTCGGTCGCCGCCCGCGCCGCCTTTGCTGCTCCCGCCCTCCGCAGAACGGCGCTCGTCGCCGCTCCCCGCGTCGTCGCCCCCATGGCCCTGCGCGCCGCCCAGTTCGTCCCCGTCCGCATGTACAGCGCCGGCGGCGGCTTGAAGAAGGAAGAGGTCGAGGGCCGCATCATGAGCCTGCTCCAGGGCTTTGACAAGGTACGAACGACTCCCCGGCACAGCGAGTCCTAGACTTGGGAGTGTAGCTCTGTTTTTGGACGTATACACCAGGGGGGAATGGGGATGGTTCTCGACAAGGAAAGGGAATTGGTCGGCTGCGTGCCTTGGGTGATGGCAATTAATGCGTCGAGCCAATTACCGCTTGCCGACTTGCCCGCTTCGCGTCGCTGACGAAACCACCCCTGATATGCCAACATTGAACTTTGCGTCATCACCAGATCGCCATTGCTAACTCGGGCTGCTCCTCTAGGTCAACGACACCACCAACGTACGTGTTTTTCTGCAATTGTTGCATGCGATGGGCTGCCGCTCATCCATGCCACCCCCGTTCCGGTCTAACCCGAACTTTCCATACAGATCAAGCCCGCCGCTCACTTTGCCAACGACCTCGGCCTCGACTCTCTCGATACCGTCGAGGTCGTCATGGCCATCGAGGAGGAGTTCAGCATTGAGATTCCCGACAAGGATGCCGACACCATCCACTCCGGTAAGCTTGTCATGCGATGGATGCATGGTTCGACGGGGAGCACGGAAATGAGCTAACCACCCATGACACAGTCGACAAGGCTGTCGAGTACATCCTGAGCCAGCCCGATGCCAACTAAGCGAATCGCCTGTTTTCTCAAGACGAACAATTTGCGAAAGAAATCGAAGCGCATCCCCGTGTGTGGATGACGCGAAAGACAAATACAAAACAAAAGCCCCAAATACCACACAGTTGTACAATATTTACAGGCGGAGCGGTTTTTATGCGCAACAGCATGCGTAGAGGAGAGATCATCTGCATGTGAGAAAGCCGGGGGAGACAGTATGATGGGAGTTTTCATGAGGGATTAGGCCCCCGAAAGACTTTTCTAAAAAATATAAAAGGATTTCTGTAAACTTTTCATGTGTTTGAGCTGTCAATGTTGGATTGCGCAGAGGGTCTGCCCTTGCTGTCTCGCCTAGCAGGCGCCGATGTCTGGGGTAAACTGGATATATCAAATCACCACTTGTTACTCAGTCGTCTTGAAAGTGACGGCTACCATGCCTGTCCTAGAGAGCAGTCCGGGCGAGCATCCTGCTTGGCGGACGTTCACATCAAATCGCCGCTTGTTACTCATTCGACCGTTTGGTGACGACAAAAACACGTATTGTAAAGACACCCAGTGTTCCATCTATATTTGCCACTCGGATAAAAATAAACTACTCAAACAAGACAATGCAGAGAAGCCCAAAATTGCCACGATAACCTGATTTGGTGTGTCAACAGAAAGTAGAGCAAAAGGGAGCAAAGACAAGCAGATGAAGCAGTGTTCGAAATTGTAGAGGACCAAAATCCAAGAAAATAAAAACCTTCCTCTCAATGATTCTCTGTGCAAAACTCCAGTGCCCAACCGAAATCAACAAGGACATGAAAAACTACATCAAGAAGTGCAAATAAATGACAGAAAAAGGAGCAAAGCGCCGTCCGAACAAAGCGACACATCTTTTGGCGAACCCCCAGTAGGAGCCTGAAGAGTGTATAACCAGAAAAAAAAACCACCCTTTAAAATTTTCCTGTTCGTCCCATGTTTTTTTCTTCCCCTCTCATGAATTAGAAACATGTGCTAGCTTGAATGTGTTTATGATGATTCAAGCAGCCAAAGTAAGCAGCAAAGAACTCCAGTATCGTCTGAAATGTTGTTGTAGCAAAGGTCATGTTGGTGACACAGGCAAAGACTCGATTGAGGCCATTCCCTGGATACATGCCAGCTAATGAAAGTGTAAAGAGCCAAACAAAACGCGGGAAATTTTTTTTGAACCGAAAACGCCAGCGAGCTTCCTCTTTTCGTCTCGACGAGGAAGTTATCGAGTAGCGCAGGTGTAAACTGCGCCGAGACAGATTTTGTCCATCATTGAGGAGAGGGGTATGAGTTTGGACGCAGCGCGACCAAAGGCGTGCAGACTCAATCAACGGCCGTTAGTCGTCGTGTTCTTGGTCTCCTTGGTCTTGCCATCTTGGCCTTTGCCAGTCACGGCACCAGCATAGCTGTTGAGACTGCTCATACCAAGACCAGCGGAAGCTCGCTTACGCATACGCGCCGCCGCAACAGGGTCATCCTCTTCCATGCTGAAGACAAAATCAGGGTCTTCCTCATCGATGGGAGTGGTGAAGCGGCCGGTGACAGACGAGCTGATGCTGCCTGTGGAAACATGTCTTTCCATGGCACGGTCCTTTCCAGCCGAGTTTGGACCTCCTGTCCTTGCTGATGCGGGATGCAGGCGCGGGCTAGAGCTGGTAGTGGCGTCGTCAATCCGACTGCGCTGAAGCTGCTGAGAGAGGACAGACATGGAGTCGCTCCCAATTCTCATAGATGAAGGGCGCCCAGGCGCACTGGTGCCGAAAGCTTCCCCACCCATCTCTTGAGCGAGGGTTGAATTGCGAAGAGGGCTGCCAACGTGCCCGAAAGGAGACGCTGCGTTTCGCGCAGAGCGGGACAGCTCTTCCTCCTCCTTCTGACGCTGGAAAAGGGAACCCCAACGGCTAGGGCTAGAGGCCATGGGACTTCCATACTTGGAGAGAGTCTCAATGTTGACATCATTCTCTCCTCGCATGGAACCTCTTCTGGCCTTTTCCGCTGGCGTTAGAAGATCCTGGAGATTCTCCGGCACGTAGTTTTCGGGTCCATTGTCGCCCTCGTCGCCAAAGGCAAAACCAGCCTCCCAGTCGTGATCGACGTTTGTCTTTGGCACACTGGAGCTAAGCATCTTGGGCTTTGCGTATCTTGACGAGTGCATGGCCCGCTTGCCGAAGTATTCTTCGCTTCCGAACGGGTTCGAGCTCGGAGGGCTGCCGGCGGTAAAGAACTGGTCCGAAGAGCCAAAGGCGGAGTTGTGCAGGAGTTTGAGAGTATCAGATGTCCGAGAGTCCTTGGCGTTACTGAGGGAAGCTGAGGGAGATTCAAGGCCAAATTTGGAGGGAACCGACGAGGGCCATGGGGCAGCGGGAAAACGGGCAGCGTTGGAGATGCCATTTGAGTCAAAAGAAGCGGGCATTGGTGCGTCAAGAATGGACAATCCCTTGCCGTTAGCAGGAGAGAAAGCAAAACCATCGCGGGGGGAGCCGTAGCTTTCGGGAAAGGCAAAGGGAGACTCAGAGGAGTGGCCGTTGTCGAGGGTCAGCTGGTGCTCGTGAAGCTGCTGACGGCTCTCGTTGAGGTAACTGGGGAAGCCGGACTGATCGGCTTCGTATAGTGATGTCGTGAGGGCGCTGGCGGAGGATTGGTTGTAGGTGCTGCTGGCGGCTGGCGTCGGGGAGGTCGGATCTGCGGGGTTGGCGCCGTGGGGAGCGGTTATGATGGTGAAGCCATTTTTGCCGTAGTTGACTCGGCGGCCATCGGGGAGAACGTGCATGTTTGCGCACTTGGGGCCGAACTTGCAATTGCCCTGCCATCAATGGTGAGCGGGCATGCATATGGAGGCTGTGCGAGGCCAGCGGGATAAATTTCGGATTTCGGACTTACCTTGGCAAAGTATTTGCAGACGGTTTCGGAGGCGACTCCAAGCTCATGGCTGAAAGGGCAGGCATTGCCAGCCTGGCAGGCGCCTTGGCGGTAGAACTTGCATGGGACATGGGAGGTGTCTGTGAGGAGAATACCGAGTTAGCTTCAGATGGAATAAAAATGGCAGGCTCGAGAGATATTCGACGTGCGAGGGTCGCGCGTGGTGTGCGCATCCTCATCCTCGCGGGAGGGGTAGAGCACAGGCAGTTGGTCGCAAGCGGCAGGCGACCCGCCCGGACGAGAAAAAAAACGAGCGCCGGCCGGCCGTTGGGTTGCTGCTGCTGGGCGTGCGCAAGGCAGAAGGGAAACAAGCCGATGAAAGATGAACGTACTGGGAGGACTCCTGGGCATGACGGAGGAGGTCGGCCGGGAGGAGGAGTTGGCGATGCTCATGCTGGAGCTGCGGGCATGGCGATACTCGGGGGGCATGTTGGCAATGGGCCGTGACGAACGTCGTCGGTGGGTGGAGGAGGAAGAGGAAGAGACGGACGAGGCAAGACGTCTTGTGTGACGGTGGAGAGAGAGAGGGGACGACGAGGTGGAGGGGGAAGGCGGCGAGCGGAGTGGGGGGGTCGCAGGCGCTGTAGGGCGCTGAACAAGCGGTCCTCGGGCGAGGCGTGGTGGTGATTCAGTGGGGGAATAGGGCGGGCTGTAGCTGTAGTACGGGTGCTGAAGCTGGTGGTGGTGCTGCTGCAGCTGCTGTCGCTGGCTCTTGTGCAGCACCTGCCGTGGCATCCTCTGCTGTTGTCCCTCGCTGGAACCCCCGCCGTGTTCCCTTGCTCCAGTGGACCGCCGCCGGCCGTTGCTCACTGAGCGTCGTTCGCTGGAGCCGCTGTATTCGCGCTCCCGCCCTACCAAAAACCGCCGCGATTGCTGCCCGCTCGGCCACTGTAAAACTTCAGCCAAGCCCATGTCGAATGAGGTATGACGAGCTGTCGACCAAAACTGGGGTATAAAAGAATAAAGGAAGAAGAAAATAAAGAAAGAAGAAAAACAAAAATCGGCAGAAATCAAAGACGTGATTCCTCCAAATATATCCAGTCGCCAAAGTCCTGTCAGCTCAGCCGTTATTTGCTGTCTGCGGCCAAAACCATGACTCGCCCTTCTCGGTCTTGCCACGCCCTCTGAATCACTGTCGGTCGAGTCGAGTACGAGATGTCGTCGTCGCTGTGTCGCAGTCAGACGTCAACTAGTTGTCCTCCCTGATCTTCTTCTTTCGGCCTGTCCGCAGATGTTGCGCGACGTTATGGTACCACGTTCTTGTGCGTCTGTGGTCGCCCGAGCCTGTATGCAGTATAACACGTGGTTGGTCAGAACGCAGCTGTGCATAAGTCGGCGGCGCAAAGCAGTGTAAGAGGTGATGCGAGAGAGGGAAAAAAAAAAGAAGACAGCGGAATTATGCAACCGAGAGAGTACAGACTTCTCAGTCTGATATTTTTAGCAAGCTGAAAACAGCCGAGAGCCAAAATAGGACAATCTCGCCTCAGACAGGCCTTGCCGTTGCCAATATTGAGGCACAAGCCAGGCTTCTCTCCGGGTAGCGTGGCGCTCAAATGAGTCGTGACTTACCAGTAACAAGTACAACGAGCAAATTCTCACTGCCCAAATGCGAAGGTAGTAGAAAATAATGCAAGTGGTTGTCGATTTTTGTATATGGAATTTCGTAGACGCCGAAATCCTTTGCCAATTCAAGTCAATAGCTATACAGAAGCTGCAACTAGTTGGTTATGGCAAGAAGAAGGAATTTATCCAAGGCCTCTTCCTGTACAAGGGGGTGCACGCTTAGTCTTATACAAAACCACACTACTTAATCACCAGGTAGAAGCAAGTAGCGTGTCTGCACATCTGTAGTGGTGGTGGTGTTTATAGTAACAGTCATGGTGGGAGACTGCACCGGTCGTAGTCGACCATTTTCCTTGGACGTATAGCATCCCTTGGCAAGCCCATCTACGTAATAAAAGACTGGGGCCTCCTGTTATTCTGGATTCTCAAGATATGGAATTCCTTGCACATGCGCATCATCTTCATCTTGTGCACAGCCTAGCATCACCTTTCCTCTCGCCACCACTTCTCTAGCACTACGACGACGGGCTGGCTGTGGGTGCTGCTTTACATGCAACACTCTCTCACCCACACTCACACCACATACATCCATAAAAGTAATGTAACAAGGAAACAAACATAAAAGATAGCAACACGTCGACTGGAAAACGACAAAACCAAGCGCGACCAAGTCCTGGTGGCCACGGTGCGAAGGAGTGTGCTGCGTGAGCGCCCCCTTCGTCCCAGGTGTGGTGGGCATGTGGTCGATTTCTCCCACTCCCACCCCCTCGGCAGGTAGATGGGCTCGCCGGCCGGCGGAGCCACGATACGATGCTGTAGGTTTCGTCTCGTTCCAATCATCGGAGAGCGTGTGTGTGCCTCCCGGTCACTGGTACTTGCTCAATGTACATCTTATACAAGAGCCTGTGGTTGGGTCCTCTAGCGGCGTCTATCCATGACCCATACATATCCGGGCTTCACGACGAGCTGTGCAGCCCTCCCCTTCTGTGGAATACTAATCGAGAAGCAAAAACGAAATTCACGCGTCGTTTATGCCACACCTTGTTCTTCTCCTTTGAGAGGAACTCGCAGTTGGCTGCTCTTTGGGCTTGCCCGGCTGGTTGCCATCTGTCAATTAACAAGAGCTGAAGATGTGTCTCACCATTTCCACAGCCTAGGAGAGTCATGGCAATGGCTTGAGACACGGACAAGCAGACAACGACCGTTCGGATAGGCCAGACTACGACTGAATCTGGTCAAAAGCATCTTCCTCGTAAGAATGTACCCCCAACCCACCATGACGATTGTGTCGCAGACTCGAGTCCCCCCCCCCCGGTTCTTCGGGCCATGCATTGCCCCCCTTCCCACGGTCATACGCCCTCGTTGTCGGGAATGGCCCGCCGCGCGTCAAAAGCTTGTCTCCGGGCAGTGTCTTGTTTATTAAACCCATATTACAAATGCAGACCATCTTTGCAGGGTTTTAGCCGGAAAACTTGTATTGGGGGCCAAAAAAATAGTCTTCGTTGTCCGAGACGGCGCGAGTTGGTCCTTGTGCACGTCGGCCGTGAAATCCTACTATTCGTCCCGTGAAAGACGTCCGTTGGCCGCTCCGAGGACATGAACATCTTGCCGGCTCAAGTCTAATATGTGCAGTTCTATAGCCAATCTACAAATGCAAGGAATATTCACAAGAGTTCCCGGTTTGTTCCATGGCAGACGACTGCGTACTCCGCTACATTGCAGTCGTGGTGGTTGCCGTCTGCTCACCAAAGATGCAAGCAGACCGTGTACTCGGCGACCGTCATGGCGAGCATGTCCACGAACCAGACTCTTGCGTCGGCCGTCCTCCGAAGTAACCGAGCTCCCCCGTTCCAAGCATGCTCTTTTTTTTTTTTTCGAACTTGCTCCGTGAGCGCAGAATCATTAAAAAAGCCACGGCATGTTGCCACCACAGACAGCCGCACGTCTGCTGATATCACCCCCCCCCTTCGTATGATACCCTTTCCCTGCAACGCTCATCTTCGCGCCTTGATTTGCCCAGCGATTACCCACAGAAATCTGATTGCTGCGCCCGAGCTGCATCATGCTAGATTACTTGAGTTAGTTACACACGAAGAACAAAAATGGCAATCGACCCCAGATTTTCTCAATCGGATATAAGCCCGGCGCCCTCGACGGAGCACCAATCTCTCCGTCCCTGCACACTCGGCCGTTGGAGGCGCCGATGATATACGGCCTCTGGTGGGTTCCGGACGACCCCAGCTGACAATGGTTTGGAATAAAGATAACACGCTTTCGACTTGGCTACTTTGCTTTCAATAATACTACACCGCCCGGCCTCACCGCACCGCCGCCCTTTGCGCGGTACAGGACGGACGGGCGCCGGCAGCGTGGCTCGCGAGGCGCAACGCCCCTCTTCATCACCCCCGGTACTTGTCACGTCGGAGAGGACAAAAAGCTCCGGTGTCCTCGGGATGTCTCTTGGCCTTTCTCTCTTTGTCTCTCCCCTCTCTCCTTCTTTGCTCATCCCGTAAGCTGTTATTTAGCCCGGATTTGCCTGCATCGGGTCATGTTTATCGGACCCTTGTAAGCGGCTTCCTGTTTCCCCGCGCTCCATGCATGGCAGATGCCCGTGGCGGCTCCAAAAACCGTCCACCAAGATACAAAATACGGGGGTCACTTAAAAAAGCCATGGCCCATAAATAGCGGGAGACGCGGCCTGCTAACTACGGCGCGGCGCGAACCACAATGGTACTGCTGCAGCTCCGTTCGTTGGTTCTCTCCTTCGCGAGGCGTTGTGACACAGCCTGCTTGGTGGCTCTGTGATGGCGCTGGTTCGGACTGCAGCCGTATCACACAGAGGGCGAGGCTGGCAGGACACAACAGGGGACATTTGTCTCTCCTCGGAAGGCCTGTCATGTCGTACAGCCCGACTGTCCCAACGCTTCCGGTGGGCTCCAAAGGTTGAATCGCCTGCCCCTTTCCCTTTTTCCAAACTTACAAGCAACACGTGCCGTTGAAAGCCCTTGGCAGTCTGAGACAGAATGCCCATGCATCATGTACCGGTGGCATCGGGGGTGGAGACGGCACTACGCCATGGTGTGCAGAAACGTCATGGGCCACACGGGCAGGTGTCCGGCCCAGTCACATCTCACAATCGCTTGTGTGATGCCTGTTTGCCTGCGCCCGAACTGGGAATGGCTGGACGACTGCCTGCGCTGCGGGATGCCATCGCCGTCTCAAGGAGCAACTAATGCACAATCGGGAATACGGTCTGTGTGCTGCGAATGCTACACCTGCCCTTGGTCTTGGCTCGGCTGCAGCATGCATGCAGGCAGGCTCTCGTACATGCTGCACTAACTAGTTAGCTCTTGCAGATACATCGTGCACCGTTCTTTACCAGTTTGCGGTCTTCCGCGCCGCTCCAATAAACAAGGGCTCTCTTCGTCCTATGTACGGAGTACGATGCGGAGCAGACATGTCGGGTTGCAGCGTCGCAGGAGCCTGGTCGTGGTAGCACTGCATGCCTAGCTGCCTGGGTCCCAGACCACATGTTCATGAGATCAAGTTTTTCCGTAACAATGGGCGGGCGCACCGGCTGTTCATCCACCCGTTGCAAGCCGTATGCTGTACTTCGTACACTACGGCTATTCCTGAAAACCTGTCGAGTCCAACGGCGCAGCTAGCTGAAACGGTTAGGCGCTGACCACAAGCCAAGCCACTTGGCCATGTCCTGGGAGTGTAGAGCCATAAATACAAAGACGACTCCTTCAGCTTGACTTGCAAAGAGGCGCCGCCCAGCTCAAGGTGGCCGAATCAAGAGGCCCAGTGGCTCACTGCTGGCCGTTCTTTTGGTCCTCGTTGCCCTTGCCTTGCTTTGTGAGCAGAAACTAAAACTACTAATAATGCGTGCGATTTGCGCTCGTCACTGTGGCGGGTGGCGCGCCACCCATATCCAAAGCCTCTTCAGCCAAACCTCATAAACCCTGCCTACACCATCTTTTTAGACGTGCATTACTGTCAGCCCTGTCTATCCTCTTTATTTGACAGGACACGCTACGCAGACAAGCCCTCGTTAGAGGCTCAGTAGCGGCGGTGGTAGTACCTTGGCACCTCATCGTCAGTTGGCTCCAGAGCTAGCATGGCTTGCATGGGTAGGCCAACTACCGTGCATTGATGTAGATCAGGAAAATAATCCGCCCAACCCAGTCCCCAATCCCCCGCATGTTATGCTAGTGACAGTTGCAGGACATGGCGGATCACCAGTCGCTGATCTCGGGCCAGAAAAGGATCATAATTGAATTGCCACTTTCTCTCAGCCGCTCTGTCTGGTCGGAGTCGACTCCGACTGAACCTCAATCACACGATTGTGGATATGCACCCCAGGATTCACTGATCTACCGATGCCTCTCAGATACTCCTCTGCTGGGGAGATTGAGTTCTTGCCCTCCGCCAAGATACTGGAGCACGGCAAAGACGATGTGGCCACCGCATGTTTCAAACGTGCCGTCCCATAGCGTGCTGGTGGTGTGGGAATACCAACCCTGAACCAGAATAGCAGCAAAGTCGTAAAGCCTGGTCACCCCACCCATGAATCCGATTGTATACGCGTGCTATTGTGCTTGTCTGAATTCCAAAGCCAGGCTTCTTGGGTGTGGCCTTGCACGGGTGACCACCCACACACCACTCCATAAGCCTGCCGAAGCTGCGTCTCTTGGCTTGCCGCCGACGGCGCCGCACTTTGGGTCTCGCTCAGCTGGCCTCCGGTTCTTTGACGGCATACCCTCTTGGTGCACTCCGGAGACGTACCAAGATGAGTTTGCTTTTTTTTGGCCCTGTATCCTTTGAGCTGCTATAAAGGACGGAAATGGAACCCTGTCTGCTTCCTACGCTGTCGATGTCACCACACATGCACCACGGCTTGACTTGTAATATGCAGTCTCGTATCAGTACCTTTGTTACAAAATGATACTTATGGATTTAGGATAGCCATTCAAACGCAGTATTACATGGTCTTTTGTGCATCCAACACGGTCATGTGCCCTATGGGCTTGTTCGCCTATGCGAACCACACCGTAGACGACCTCGATAGCAAGGTCGCTCCCTGCGTCGCTATCTTCTGCGAAGCAGGAGTCCACACCACCTCGAATTAGCTGATACAAAGCATAGTATTCACACCGACTTATTTATGCTCTAGAAAACAAAGTACATTTGGAATCGCGGTAGAAAATTGGCCAGCAGCTTAACTATACGGGTCGCTACAGAAATAACCAGACATACGTGATTCCTATTGGTGCAGCCAAGTTGTCCGCTTCGTTCGCCACAAGTCCATGAAGCCGTCGTCGCAACACTCGTATGAGCCACAACGCCACGGCGCGTTATTTAGTCTCTTGACAGCTCCGAAGAGCTAGAGAGGTGGGAGGGAGGAGAGGGCCGCGCCTCCTGGTTGCTTGCCATACTCTCTCCGAGTATTGGTACCATGTATTTGGGAGCGGCTCACAGCCACTCATCGCCATTTGCGCTGCAAGATCTGCCAAAACGGCGGGTTTCCTGACCTTATATCCACCTTTTTCTCTCACCCACACACATCTCGCGCCCGTGAGTGGGCGGCATATACGCATCCCATGATCGTGCCATAGACCCACTACTGACGTTTCTGTAAGTGCCCTCGGTCTTGTCCACTAGGCCGACGCATCGCCTCCTCGTGTATTTATTTGCCACACCGAAATTGACATGGACCATCGAGTTTTATGACTCCGATGGGAAAGTCGTTACATTGCTTGAAAAGCGGCCGGGATTTGCTCTATGTGGCGCCGAAAGCTGTGCGGATGACCGCCAGGGAGAGGAGGTTTGACAGCCTGACCGAAGAATTAGGGAGACCGGACGCTCCGAGATGACGCATCAACAAAAAGACCTTCGTTGAACCTCACTTGTGATGTTAGTGACACGCAAGACCGGCTGTGGGCGTGAAGCAAGGGTAGAGCTGACGCGGCAGTATGGCTTCGATGGCTGCGGCGCGCTGGTTCCGAACTACACATGATAATTTCAAGCAAATTCAAACGAGTTGTATTTGCGACATGAATAATATTTAATAGTCTATAAAGGTTGCGAGCGATTCCTGTAATAACTCACAATACCTCGGTGCATCTTGACCGAAGTTGAGTATCATGTCAGTCTCCATGTTTCCGTCCGTGTACCTACAATGAGACGTCTGTCACCTGCACAAGGTCACTTTTCTCAAAGAAAGAGCTATCACAAAAATCAAGCAATCTTATTGACACTATAGCGACTTTATACGGAGTCCGTGAGTCAAGCGCCAAGGCTGCGCATTTGTCTCGCCATCCGCCTGTTCAGCTCCGAAATGGAGTGTCGAGCTTTGTTTACATCTGTGCCGGCGATTATAATTATTACCTATCAAAACTGCACAATATTTGATCTATATGCGCCAAGTGGACAGATGAATGAAACGAAGCGCGTTGGTCTGAGCTCAAGACCCAACCTGACGACTTTCGAAGAACTTCGGTCGCCAAACTTGACGGACTAGAGAGACCCATAAATGCAGATTAGATGCTGAGCTCAAAAATTTCCATCACATTGCAATCAATAGTTACTAAAGTCCAGTACTCATACCATGGTTCTGTCATCTCTTACACTTTGGCTCACTGACATGCTCACAGGGACAACTCAGGCATGAACGTACTTGATGCCTATTCGCCATCAACAAATACAATGCGCGGTCAAGGATATATACATCTAACTCTATTGATAGTATTTGGCTCACTGATTAAACTGCGCGAAATCTTTGCAGTGCCTCTTATGGCAATGTTACTGCTAGGTCATGAGGCAACACTATTCAATCGCCGATGAAGCAGAAAACTTCCGGCTGTGCGCCGTGCCGCTTACGCGTTAACGCGGCAGTGATCAAAAAAAGTAATCGAGCCAGTATTTAATTATTCTCGATATACAAGAAAAAGTTGTTGGCCGTACTTACGAATTATGCGGCGGCCCTGGAGCGATCCCGGCGACTATCGATCGTGTAAGTTGATCGGCCGGAAACGGCCGCACCAGGCCAAATTGCTTGCCCGGCGTGGCCAACCTACGCAAGCCGGAAGAAAACGGTCGTTCCCGATGGTACCGCTATTGTAAATACATTTTTTCTCAAATGAGATGATAGCATTAGAATTAGTAAGTTTTGCGTACCGCAAGAACTCGTCGTCTCGGCCCTAGGAATGAACTCGCGAGTATCTTCAATCCTGACCAGCGTTCTTGTGCACAATTGAAGCAAATTATAATGAGTTCCCTCTGCTTATTAATTTCATTTTCACTATAATAGCGCAATCCGCCATGCGCGTGGAATAAGCATGCATATTATTTGTAGAAACACTCCCAGTGACGGGGGTGCAGCATCTGACGCTCACTAGACTCATTATGAGTCATTTCGACTCATAGTGAGCGATTTATGCCGAACGCGCCCTGGGCCGTTCAGTAGTGACATGCCAGTAATGCCCCGGTAGCTGGTGCGCCGTCGGGATCAGAAAAAAATGAGTTTGGATGAGTCGACCAAGATTTCATATATATGAAATGCTTCAATCTTCTCTCTCTTTCAATTTGTATAAGTCAGTTCTTTATCAAGGCCTGTACGATGCGACTGTTGGCCTACCAGAGCGCCGGGGCACTGCCGCGAGGCTTGCAACCGTAGTAACAGACCACACCAGACATCATAGACTTTATCGGAATTGAGCATCACAATGAATCGAAAGAACTGCAAAGGAAAAGAGAATGATATCAACGCCAAAGTAGCAAATGAAGAATTGGGCAATAAGGTCACCCAGTGGCGTTTGCGCCGAAAAGGCAGCTACCCGCTCAGGTTCCTATATTTATACATTCCCAACATATAAAGCAGATGACATAGCTTTTATTTGCGCGAAAGCATTTCTCTCAGCGCGTCCACTTCCGCTTCTTTGCGGGCGAGCTGCAGTTTCAACGCGTCCCTTTGGTCCGTCATGTCGCTCAGCGAGTGCTCCAAGTCCGAAATACGATCGAGCCGCTTCTGTCTGTATTTTCTCGCAGCCATTGTATTCTTTTGCCGTTTGATGATGGTCTGGGACTCTTGGTCGCCCGCGTCATGGTCAACCGGCGTTGGTAGCCTGCCTCTCCTGCGCGACGAGCCGCTCGTCGTGCTGGCGGGCGAGCCTTGTGGCTTGTACGCAGGCGCGCCGTTTGATGACAGAGCATCTGGTACAGCAACCCCAGAAGGAAGAGACAGGATATCGGCGGCACCCTCTATGGTGCCAGCGAGTTGGGGAACAAGGAGATGCGGCTGTGTCGGCTGTGGCAATATTGTGTAGTCTGATGCAAGCACATATGGTTCATCTCCGTTGACAAAGAATTCTAACAGATGATATAAGTTTTGGGCTCATTCAAACGTAGACATTCTACACGTACCTGTCGGGTCCATACCGGCTGGCGTATAGCCAGGGCCCATGAACTCGAGGATAGACATGATCTGCCGTGTGCCTCGCAGCTGGTCTTGTGCTATGATGCAGAGATGGCTGATTGAGCCGGGTAGAAAGCCGAAGATGCAATACCAAGTCCGCCAAGGTTTGTTAGAAACGGGAGGGAATGGAGCAGTGATTATGTTGCCCGTTGCAGTTTGGTGGGGGGTGGTGAGGCGCAGAGGAGCAGTAGTGACGAGAAGCAAGCAGATATGGCCTAGAAGATGATGCAGTAGAGGTCTATATGATGTCGTTGGAGAAAACGTTTCGATACGGTGTGGATGGAGGTTTCAAAGGCGTGGCTCCAGGAGCCAATCTTTATGTTTTTGGACCGGCTGTGAACGAAAGACGGCGGCCAATCCCATTCGGCTACTCCAGTCAAAGAGTTGCGTGAACATGGATGGAGAAGCGGGTCTGGCCGGCGAAGTCGGGGGAGACGGGAAGGCGTGCGCCTAGTACTACAAGTTTGTGAGGCGGATTCCAGCGCAGCAAGCGGGAGCTGAGAACCATTGGCAAGAAGCGTAGTTTACAAATCGAATGCGACTTATCCTTTTCGGGAAATGGAAACAATCTTCAGCGAGAACTCAGCCAAACTCGCCTAGGCGGTACTCCGGCGCGGCGCGGGTTTTCGAACACAAAGTATACTGCCAAGATTGCCTAGCGCAAGACACAAGGCGGCAGTGCATGCTTGCAAGGCTTTTCCCCAAGTCGCAACTCACTGCATTATTAGCCGTGCAACTGTGGCAGCGTACAGATATACTTCATGTTCCTACCCCCTGCTGTTGGCTACAGGACATAGTGCAGCCAGCAGTGAAATAGACATGGCAGAGCCTTGCAAGACAAACGAGCAACGTATATTGGCGGTCTAAGCTGGAAAAAGAAGATGGCGACTCCCCAAAAGTGCGCAGGTGTTTGTTGTACAGAAGCGTGCCAAACAATCTCAAGCCTTTCCGCAGCACGGGAGGACGAGCTACTACATATGCCCTCCGCAGTCAACAGGGCAGCATTACCTGAGAGTCCCGTGCAACTACCTTAATTTTAGGAACTATTGTTTTTAAATTGACTTAGTACCAGATGGAGTATTTTGACGCGCATATTCGCTTTTTGTTGTGACTTGTGTGTTTGGTCTTGATTTTGGATGCAACTCCAGGCCGGCGTGACGACTAGTCCACTTACACGATGCCCGACACACGGAACGGGTCAGCTTTCGCTTGGCTTCGAGACATGTCTTTCAACCAGCGTTGAAGAAATCATGTAGATTTTCTTTACTGCTCAATTTTTTTTCTTCGCAGGGCTAGACCCGTGTTCTTACGTGGCTGATGCTTATCCAAGCCGTCAAACTCAAGATCTGGCTTGCTGAGGGGCATTTTCTTTTCAGAAAAAGAAGAAAAGCCACTGCATACTCTTCGCTTGGAAACCAATAAGAAAAAAAGCTCCCCAGGTTCTAACCTGACTCGGTGCCCAATTTCAGCATACTCTTGAATTACACAAACACCATATCGAGACGGTACTGGATCATCACTCTGCTCAGCATGTCTCGTCAACCCGCTCGCCGTACCATTTCCGCGCAAGCCAGGGCAATCCTAGGCCACCATCCGCCATCAAGACACACCGGATTTCCACTTTCTGCCCTCTCAGACGTTTCCACGACTAGAAATATCGACGTTCCGGAATATCTCGATTCGCTCCAGTTCCTACAACACGCCGGCTTTGACACGGCGCCTGCCCAGCAAATCTGGCAGACCCGGGTCTCTGATACCTCTGGCAGGAACCCATCACTCTTTGAATGCGCGTGCCAGTTTGCCGCAGAGAGGGCGACGGAGCGGGACGCCTGGCTGCCGTCTCATGACTGGGACAGAGCGTTGAGGAACATGGGAATCCGTGCAGATCATGGCCGAAATGTAACAAGTCCCGAGTATAAACTTGCTCGGGGGTCTATCTCTGCTTCCCACTCGGTACTTGACTGGATCGAAACTGTTTACATCTTCCTTGAAGGTTTATCCACCATAATCGTACGAAAGGCGCATAACAGGTCGATAATGGGAGATCAGAGAATGAACGTATAGAAAACAAACCGATTGTCATTTTTAGTTTCAATATTTGAATGGATCTTCCTCTCTAGTTGGTAGCCCTGGAAGGAATACTTGGCAAGGTCTTGGAGCGGCTCCTTGGAACAGCAGTCCTACCAGTAGTCACCATGAAATAGGCAAGAAAAAGACTACTCTAGTGAGCAGATATAGAGCTTCAAACTCATCAACCGAAAACTGAAAACACATTCGACATAATGTCACTATGCGCTTTTGGCCGCAAAAAAATGCGAGCACGCCTCTTCGTCGATGGCCTCGACAATCGCGCTGGCCAGTGTTATACAATCAGCAAGGTTATGGTGGCAAACGGCTATGCCCAGTGGCTGCACTGCGCAAGATCCGAAAAAGAACAAAGAAAAATAAAGGCTCTGTCAGTCTGGCCGAGGCAGCGAGCATCGAACTTGGCCGATGGCTGCTAATTATTCGAGGATGACTGAAGAGGCCTTCGCTGCTATCGTAGGACACGGAAACAGGTTCCGAGCAAAGTGTAATGGATTGATGCTTTTTTCAGTGTCTCGCTTTTGTTCTATGAAATAAAAATAACTCCTGGTTTATACCAAAGATGCTCCATATGCAAATGAATCCGCTCAGACCAGTTACGCTGGAAATAAGCCGTTTCTATTTTTACAATATACGCAAAACAATAAGAAAACACAACGCTATTTATGCGCTGCAAGTCGGGCAATGACCACTACCTGCCAGACAGACGCTTTTCGGCATATCTTAGAGGTATGTACAGCAGACCACTACCGAAAAAGGCAAGCTCGAAGCCAATATCACCCGTGTGCTTCGCAATAGGCCCAGTAAAGTACACCTGGTTCATCGCGGGCACAATGAGGCCCCAGGCCAACAGTCCCGCACTAACGGCCGCAATGCCGAGCGGTAGCCTTTTCGCATCGCACCAGGCGGCATGATCGTAGGCCTTAGGATTGCGGCGGCGAAAGACAACGTCCTCAAAAATGACAATGGCGCAAAATTGCGAAGACCAGTAGCCAATGAGCGCGACCACGTTTTCTATGCTCACAAAAAAGTTGTCGACTGCGAAGATTGAGACAAGCACTATAATGACCGTGATGATAAAGGCGAAAACGTAGCGTGGCACACGGAAGAGCCAGGGAAGTAGCGTTTGGAAGTTGAGCGTGATGCTGTAAAATGTGCCGCAAGTGTTTCCGAGGAGGGTGAGCGCAAGAATCACTAGGACAAACTTGCCAAAGCCGCCAGCAGGGGCAAGCATGCCGGATAAAGCGCCGCCAACAAGGTATTTGTCGTATTGCTCTTGCCAGGCAGGGTTGTTGGGAACAGCACCGGCAATAGCTGCGCCGAGGGTCATGAGAAGAATGGTAGGCGTCATAAGACCGAGGTAGGTATACCAGTACACTCGCCATCTAATGGTAAGTTAGTCAACACCGTAGACAATTGTCGAATCCGAAACTACTCACGTCGAAACTTTGGGATTAAAGTAGGCAGACATGTCGCTCGCCAGGCCAGCGTAGGGAATTTGGTAGCTTGCAACAATCATGCCAAAGTTGAGCACGCTGGCAGCGGTCGCCGGCTTGGAAGGCGAGCTCTGTTTCGCAAGGCCTGCTCCACCACATCCAGCAGTGATTGTGATTGCTATAAAAGCAACGATGAAAGCGTATGTCTCAAAGATATGTAAGACCCTGAAGCCACAGAATGATACTACCAAAGAAATAATGCCAATAATTATAATGCCGGCGGTGGGGGAGATTGAGCCGTTAGAGACAGCGGCCAAGCACTGCCCACCAGTGATAAAGATGATGACCGTGAAGCCAGTCATTGTTGCCAAATTGAGGAGTACTGGTATCGAAACCAGGTATCGGCCAAAAGAATAGCGCGCTTGGATCATTTGTCGCAAGCCTGTCTTCGGTCCCAAAGTTGACAGGTATCCGGGAATGATGCAAGAAAGAATGTTGAAGAAGAGAATGACGAGAGCCGAGTCTCGCAGACTGAGGTTGTACGCCAAGGGTCCCAGCATGCCAAAGGTGATGCCGATGATGTTTGTGTTGATTGAAGTCCAAATTGTCGCAATGTTATAGTACCGGGTCGACGTGCGCTCTTCGATTGGAATCGGCTCGATGCCGCGCGATTCGACCCGGCCATAGCGAAGAATCTTTTGAAAGGTGGCGGGCAGAGAGGACACACTACTCCGTCTAGAGTCTGCCTGTTCCTCGTCGACACGCTGATGACCCTCGTGCTTAACTGACGAGTCGGCCCCCATGGCGCTCATGCTCATGTCCTGGGACATCTGGCGCTCGTCGCAACCAGCCGCGGCTGATCCTGTTTTCAGTTGAGCTGCCTCTCGGATTCGAGGACTTGCGGATCCGAATTCGATTCGTAAAAAAAGGACGCCGTGATTATAGGAAGCGCAGAGCTTCTGTCGCTGTACTCCGCACCGACACAGATTTCAAATCAGCGAGACGGGAGGCCAGGGCAGAAAATGCTGGATCGGGGTGTGGAAAGTTTGTAGCCGGGAATGGTAGATTGGCGCAGCCAAGTGCCGAGCAGCCTCGACGATGGAATGTAGAGTTTTTCTGCTCGAGTCTTATTTGACAGCCGAGTAGATCGCCGGTAAAGATGCTGCCGCGGCGGATCAAGCACAAACCTCCAGAATCCTAATGATGAAAAGGACTAAGTTTTCTTAAGATTCCGACCGTGTCCTCCTCTTTCCCCTCTGTCCCGCTTGCACGGCAAAATCGGACCCCGGAGCGCGACCGGTGCATTGCTCTTTTGTCATGGTGACAGTGGATCAGTTCTTTCCCCCTTGGTATCTAACTAAGTTAGTCTGGTAACTTTAGTTTTCCGCCACAGTGGACAGGGGCGAACTACCCAGTAACTACGCTAGTAACTAATTACGGGTTTACTGCTGATGAGAGGCAGTTTTGCGAGCAACTGGGGCAAGTGTTCTCGCAACTCCCGTGCTCCCATTACGAAGAGAAACTAACATGCGTAGTTGCAGGAGCAATCCACATTTGGGGCCCCGAACTGGGTGCTCGCCCGTCCCCGTGCCCTCTTCCGGACAATGCGTGTGCCGATATCCTGCCAATCTGCTCAATATCCTGCATGATGATGTGGTTGTCGCTGCAGCCACGGACAGGCTGCAGAAAGTGTCTCGGCGCCACCATCCGAATTGCGTGGTAAGCCGGCACTTGCCAGGGGTAAACGCCAAGTCAAATAAAGTAGCACTGAAAAACGCCACAATGGAAAGGGCGCAGAAGAATCTAACATTCGACGTAACGCAAATGCCGAGAACCAGGTCGGTCGCCTCATGACTCCTGCCAACTGTTTAGCTTGACATTACCGGTGGGCTGTCCTAGTTACATTGACTCCAGTCATAGCGTTAGCATTATTATCAAGGCCTGTTCGCGTTACGACATAGTAATTTGCCATACATATTATTGGACATCCTGTACATCATTATTGGTAATTGTTCGTCTTATTGTAGCAATGCATGAGACAGGAATGAGATTTTACCGATGCAAAAGCTCTCTGTCTTTTGCGTTATTTGCATTTCATCCCCGCCGAGCCTCGACGAGCAATGCTTGCGAGAGAGAGAAAAGTTGCTGTTACCCCAGGCTTCGTATTCCGCCATCCCGGAAGCCTGTCCTGGATCTGCCCGTCCACCTTTTTCCCGTGCTCTGTTCGATTGGCGCGGGCTCCGCTTCTTGTTGGAGTTGAATTTAAGGGTGGGGGTCAAAAGAATCAAATTCAAGGCAAATGGAAGTAAAGGAAGTCGCAGCTCAACAATGAGCGGCTGAGGCGAGCCTACCAGGGGATGGCCTCGTTCGCTGGCGATCAGTTACCGTTCCTCCAATGTACCTCAGCCGCTTAGCCTGTGGAACAGTGGCAATCTGCGATCAGTATTGTTAATAGCTCCACTGGCGAACCTTATTAACGTTTAAATCATGATCAGAAGTCCTTCTACTTTCTGGCGGCTTTAGAACTTGGTGCAGGCCAGCAGCGCATGACTGTGCCTGAGCCACGACAACAGCAGTCATAATAAGCACAGTTCGGCGCGACCGAGCGACATCAAATTTTTTTGGGTACAATACGATATCTGTGATTTTGTCAGCGTATTACTATGATTGCGCCAATGCTGCAACTCGGAGTTTTGGAGACCAGGATCATTTGGATTAGAAGTGTACGTTCAGAGACCTCAGTTTTCAAGAATAACGTCGGCCACCCGCTCGGGAACACCCCCACCCAGGAACACCCTTTTTACACTAAAAAAGTGATTTTTATAAGGATTATATCTCCACAGTAAATATAACTACAT
>JAPFRW010000353.1:0-48888 GCA_030778065.1 Akanthomyces uredinophilus
GTCGGGGACGGACGACGGCTTTAGGGGGGGGGGGGGGGGCTGGCATCAACGCACTGGATAATGACATGAAGATTGGATGATAAAGAGGCTTCGATTTGGTCGTCGAATGCGAGCCGGGCATGTGTCGCCTCCATGCTGTCGGGCTGTCCGGGGGTGTGAAATGTGAGATCGCCAGTCATGGCCGCCGGCGAGGATGCGCCTCGGGGCGGGTTGAGTGCGACCAGCGCGCCGCCACGAGGGCGATGAACAGTTTCCGGGCCGCCACACATTGTATCGTTTTGTGTCTATCAAGAACAATAAATTCTTACTTTGACTTTTCAGACGGTCGTCGTGAGTACCAATTCTGAGAGTGCGTAGCTGTCTGTCTTATCGCCAGCTTATATACCACTTATTGCTCGAGCGCCTGCAAAAAACTTGCTCGATACCCTCTCAGCACACACAGGCAATGAAACAAGCAAATGACACTCTCGAAACTCGCTCAATGGATTAAAAACACATTTTTCTCTACCGCTTTCAATTAAGCAGCGCGAGCACCAAATCGCAAACACAGTCGCTGATCGCAGAGACCCACTGGTGAACCTCTATGAGCAAGTTTGAGGGCGAATGCTCTAGATTGCCGCCCAACGACATCAGCCTTAGCATGTCTCGCTGACCTAAATCTACCTTGAGGGCCATGCTTCTCGCTCCAAGATTTGCCTGGCGAATGGTGGCTTCCAAAGGTCACGTCTCGTTCTCGATTGGCTGAGACGAGGTCCTCTCCCTCTTCAGCCGCGTGCTTTGTAAACCATGATGTAAGTGAGCGAGCGATGGCGTGCATCTGCATTGCTTCCCCGCAGCGGAGGGGTAGTTTCGCCAGCTGTCGCGTTTATCTTGAGCTCTTCTTCTCTTCACTCACCAAGGATTTGATCTATTCTCTCGCGTGAAGCAGCTCATCAACCGTCATCATGGCCAGCACATACTCTCTGCCTCCTCTCCCCTATGCCTACGATGTACGTTAAGCTCTTTCGCGCCGCTTTCGGCTGTTCAATTCATTGCAGAGAGACGAGTTCAAAGTATTGATAGCTAACCTCGGCTTCCACACTCGTAGGCCCTCGAGCCCAGCATCTCCAAGCAAATCATGGAGCTGCACCACTCTAAGCACCACCAGGCCTACGTGACCAACCTCAACGCCGCGCTCAAGTCGTACGGCAGCGCCGACGTCGCCGGCCAGATTGCCCTGCAGCAGGCCGTCAAGTTCAACGGCGGCGGCCACATCAACCACTCCCTCTTCTGGGAGAACCTGGCGCCCACCGGCCAGCCCGAGACTGACCCGGCGTCGGCCGCGCCCAGGCTGGCCGCCGAGGTCGCCAAGACGTGGGGGTCCATCGACGACTTCAAAAAGGCGTTTGCGGCGGCGCTGCTCGGCCTGCAGGGCAGCGGCTGGGGGTGGCTCGTCAAGGACGCGACGCACGGGCTGAGAATCATTACGACAAAGGACCAGGACCCGGTGGTGGGCGCCGAGATTCCAGTCTTTGGCGTGGACATGTGGGAGCACGCCTACTACCTGCAGGTATTTCAATCTCTCTTTTCAACCATCTATTGATTTCGCGAACAGTGGGCTAATGATGTGTAGTATCTCAACGGCAAGGCCGCTTACATTGAAAACATCTGGAAGGTCATCAACTGGAAGACGGCCGAGCGTCGCTTCGTCGGCGGCCGCGAGGACGTATTCAAGGCTCTCAAAGCTTCCATTTAATTTGATGGACTTGGTAATCTGCCATAGTATCACACCAAAAATTGCAAAATAAAACCCGTTGCCACAGCTTGTTCCAGATTTTTCAGCTCGGCGTTGCCGTATTCTGTCGCTTAAGCCGTGCGAAATGCCCCTTGCAATTCAAAGGTCAAGAAACATGAAACATGTCATTCACGGTCGCACAGCATCAGTTCGTGTTAAATTACCACGTTTGTGCACGGGATCGGGCGGAGCAAAGCTTGCTTTTTGAATAAGTGCTCGGTGGCACACGACACGGACGGCTGCAGCTGATATTGGTATCGAGTTCTTGTCGATCCTCGGCGCGCCACGGTTTCGCGGCACGGGCGGTGCATATCGAGGCGAATCCTTCTCTAGGTAATCGTGGTGTAGAGAGCAAACTACGGATAAGATCCCGACCGAGGCAGCACAAAAGATCTTTCACGGCAGCGTAGCGAGCATGTCACAGTAGGCGAGAGAAAAGGGCTAGACCTTGGCTTACACGGTGATGCTGTGCATATACCTAGATTGAAGCAAAAGCTATATATATAGCAAAGCCCGAGACACATATGCTCTGAAGACTTTCTTCATCTTCGTCAACACATTCGTTCCCAGCTCTTTCGAGAAAGACATTCACTCGCTTTTTCAAGATGAAGTTTGCCCCTACCCTCGCCGTGCTCGGCGCCAGGTTCGTTTCCTCGTCTCCTCAGTACCTCAACGCGTACACTCTTCAACTAACACCATCTACAGCCTGACGAATGTATTCGCCACATTTGACACCGTCACCGTCACCGTCACCCAGACCGTGGCAACCTGCGGCGGCGAGTGCCTCACCACATACCACGGCGCCTGCACCAGCTCGTCGTCCTCGTCCTCGTCCTCTGCCGTCTACAGCAACAGCACTTCTGCATCCACGAGCTACATCTCCAGCGCGCTTCCCACCGGCACCTCCACCACCTCCTCCCCGTACTGCACCGAGCCGTACGGCTGCGGCGGCGTCAAGCACCCCTCGTCCACCACGTACATTACCATTCCCGAAGGCACCAGCACCGCGACGTACATTACCATTCCCGAGGGCACCACGACCACGACCATGCACACCACGCGCACCGAGACCGTCACGTCGACAAACACCCGCAGCAGCTCATCCATGTCCGCCATCACCACCACTAGCACTACATGCACGCACCACGTTCCCAGCGGCCCGTCGTCGCGCTCGCCGAGCTACCCCATCTCCAACTCGACGTCCGCACACCACCCGACCGGCTCCGTCACGTCGCGCATCTCGGGCATCGGTTACCCTACCACGACACCCGCTGGCAGCCAGTCCTCTGCTCTCCCGACTGGCACCTCGAGCTCAGACGACAACAACATCTCCTCTCCTGTGCCGACGTACACCACCCCCGTCGGCAGCTCCTCTTCCTCCAGCAGCAGCAGCAGCGAGACGGGCCTGCGGACCTCGACCATCAAGACGTCATACGCCTCGAGCGCGGATCCTATTGGCACAAGCACCTCCACTACCGCATCCACGGCCCCTTCCTCGTCTTCTTCGTCTGCTGCGACGTTGCCCACGAGCACGGATGGGTACCCTCAGCCGACAACGCTGATTACGAGCAGTCGCCAGCCCGTCTCCTCTAGCAGCAGCAGCAGCAGCAGCAGGGAGTATCCGTCGCCGACGCCCCCAACCTACAGTGATGAGCCCCATTCGTACGACGAAAGCTCATGAGTCTCGACCCTCGTACGCAGCACATACAACAGCGCGAAAGTGTAGCTAGTCGTGTCAATCTTTAGATTTTCTATAGTCTATCATCTAGCATAAAATAAAAGGCCTGGTTCTCTACCAGCCGGTATTGTGTATATGTCCAAGTCGGAATTCCCTTTTCATCCTTCTTTTTTTTGTTCTAAATCTCGCACCCCATGCCGCTTAGTGACCCTTGGAAAAGGACACGACAGCCCACTTGCCGTGCCAGCCCCATTTGCGGGCACCCGTGTCGCCGCCGCCGTTGGGCGTGGCCTTGAGCTCCTCGTCCTTGCCTTCGGGCAGACCGACGACCACATCGGCCTTGACGGTGCGCAGCGACATGATGTTGGCGCCCGAGGCCGGACCCATGGGGCCGAGAGCCTCGGTGTACGGTGTGGTAGGGTTCCACCAAGCCTGCATCCGTTAGCCATCTACCGTTTTATTTTTCTTTCTCTTCTTCCTTTTTTATCATGTACTTACATCACCAGTCAGCTTGCGGTAGTTGAGATCGCCCTTGAAGATGACGAGCTCCGACTGCTTGAGGTCGTCCAGCAGATCGGGCCTCTGGTGCGGCAGGCGCCAGAAGCTGCCGCCGGTGGTCCAGTAGCGATCCGGGCGCATGACGAGCTGGCCCTCGGCGTGGGCACCCGTCCAGTGCGCAAAGACAAACTCGAGGTCGGCCACCTCCTTGTCCGACAGCTTGGCGGGCGTCTTGCCCTGCCGCTCGTCGTCCTCGGACGGCGTCTCGAAAAAGGCGCGCGGGTCCTGGATGGCGTTGAGCAGGCCGCTAAAGTCGGCGGGCAGCACGTCCGAGACGAACCAGGGGATCGACTTGGGGCGCAGCACAATCTGCGTGGCCAGGCCCGCGGCCAGCAGGAAGCCGCCGAGGACGAGGTCGACCCAGAGCTCGAAGCCGGCATTGTCGAGGACAAAGTCGACGCGGCGCTCGGCCTTGCCGGCGGCGCGGGCCGCGCGCAGCGAGTCGTACACCGCGGGCAGGTCGTTGGCGATGATGTTCTTCTCGGCGGCCTTGCGCGCGGCGCTGCCCTGCATCTTCTGGATGTCTTCGTACGTCATGTTGGTGAGCAGGGACAGGTCGGTGGCGTTGCCCCAGAGGCAGACCTCGAACATTTCGGTAAAGAGCGTCTTCTCGGCGTCGAGGTTGTGCGTGGCTTCCTTGCCCTTTTCGAGCTCCGTGACGAATTCCTTGTAGCGGGCCGCGAGCTCCAGGACGGCGTTGCGCGAGGTGCGGAACGTGTCCATCTTTTGGCGGTAAAAGAGATCATACTCCTTCCAGTGCTTGGTGGTGGAGAAAAAGGTGCTTATACGACTGGAGGGTGTCAGTGCTCAACAAAGATGGATTTGCGAGAGTCGAGGGGAACGAGGACATACCGGTACATGTAGCACTCGGAAAACAGCCAGGGGACGTCGTGCCAGGTGGGAGGGTTGCCGAGGGCGGCCACCTCCTTGTTGTACTCGGCGACCTCGTCGGAGAATCCATCGTCGACAATGGGCGTCAGGGGCTTGTTGTGCTCAACCTCGTACTTGAGGGCGCCGAGCTGCTCGATAATCTTCTTGCCCTCGGCCTGCTTCTCAGCGTCGTCGGTCTGGGAGATGCTCTTGTAGATGTCGTCCACAGCGCCAGTCTAGATTGCAAGGTTAGCTTCGGCACGGTCGGTCCAATTGAGCTCGTAAACATGCCAGAATGACCGGCCACCTCTTGCGAACAGAGTCGCTGGCAAAGGAGAGGGGGTCGCTGGTGACGGATTTGCCTAGAGACAAAGGTTAGCCGATCGATTGTTCAATGCAGAAACGCCTGTGGGAAACACGTACGGGTCTTGGTGTCAAATTCCATGATGAAGGGGGTATATAGAAAAAGTGTATAATGGAGGAGAAAACAAAAGGCAGCGATATTGGAGATGCGCGTTTAAAAGGGAAACCCGAGACGAGATTTTTGTTTGGGCATGGAGGGGCAATTGGTTGAGATGCGTTTTGACCAGGTACAGCTATTGCGTCGATGGAGGGGCACATGTTGCCCAGCCAGGCTTAGCTCGCCCGCCAGACAGAGGCCAGAGGGGCAGCCAAGCCGTCGGTCCTGATCCACTAAACCCGGCGCTACAGTGACGGCCTCTGCTGTAATTACAGCGCTCTGACTCGCCAACGCCAAACGTCTGTAGCGCTGTGTTTCAGCACGCATTACTACTAGAATCGCTGTAGGCCCAGGCTTCCATCCCGGCTCGACGAGTGGTGTTTATAAACCGACAGCCCGCTGCATACTTGTCTGGGTTCAGCATCTCATATCTCTACCACAGGTTGAAAAAAAAAACGCAAAATCTCATTAATATGGAGACTTGCTTTATCGGCAGCATCTCCTTTTTCCTTCTGCCGTATTCCCGTCGCGCCGCACTGCAACCGCAACAGCGTCGTCACAGCGGGACCCAGCAGAAAACGCAGAAGCCCACTTCATCGACGTCATAAACATCGGGGCAGATAAGTCTTTTTATTTTAATCGCGCCCGAGCAAACTAATCGAGTTTGCACGGCTACGTTGCAGATGTACCTGCCCAATTGTTCAAGGGGGGGAATCTTTTTTAAAAATCAAGACATACATCGCTCATGAATAGTGTGCCGGACATGCCCGTACACCCGTCGATCCCTACCCATCCAAACTCGTTGTACCTGTGCCCTCCTCTTACCATCACATCGCATTCACTCAATCACGCATTAACAAAGAAATGGTTCGGAGAGGAATACTAATATGTATTGACATGTCAGCCAAATAAATAAAACAGATATGAACCGTTCAAGTCGTTAAATAACATGGCTTCGCCATCAACATGTCCACCGCAGATATACCAAGGCACCACCGTGCATCCATCCTCCCTCTCATGGGCTAATTACATATTGCCGTCTCTAGTATGTCTTTTTACCGCGCAAATTCTCAAATGTCGTGAGACGAACCCATACTCCCTTCCCAAATCAAATCCACGCCTGGTAAAGTCACCTCTCATTAAAAGGTGTCAGTTTCCTGGCTCGTCATTGTCCCGAATGTATCTGTACTCTGTCAGTGTCTGTCTTCCTCCAATTCTCATCATTAAACATACCCCTCTTGCGTCGTCTCTCTTCTCTGGCTGCCTCCTCCTCGGGACTCTTGGGTGTCATTGCCCGCGGACCACTAGGCCGGCGAGCCGGGATCCCAAGCGCAGCATTGAGATTGCGATTCTCAAGCTTCGGGCTGCCGTCTGCAGTCATTTGGCTGGCATATGTACCAGTGGCGCTGCCATAACCGCTTTCATAACTCGTGTGCGCCTGGGGGCTATTCTTTTGCAACGATGCGACCCGGTTGCCCTTGACCGGTGTTTGTAGCGATGCATCGAGCGGCTCCTTCGGGGGGCGTGGTGGCGCAGGCTGCTGCTTCGGTGATGACAGTGCATAGTCGGCATCTCTCGTGGCACCAGACGATGCGCTGTATCGGTTTGTGTTGGGCGGCAGACGGCTGAGGCTTGTCGCCGAACCGGCCCAGTCGGTCGAGCGCGGCGTCATGGGGTTGTCATACTCACGAGCCGAGTATTCGAGCGCTGCCTGATGGCGCTCTGTCTGGGCTTGTCTCGGCTGCGGGTGTTGCAGGTTGACCGAGTTGCGGTGCACCTTGTACTTGGGGTCCTCGGACAGGCTAAAAGACGGCACTGTCGGCTGCGCGGGGCCGGCACGCGCTTGGGTGAGAGTTGGGTCTGAGAATCCCGTGTGCAGCTTGTCCTCGCCATAAGAATCGTGGTCAACATAGGCGTCATCATATGAAGCTAGGCTAGACCCCGATCGTGAAGGAGGTTGGTACTCATCGTATTTGGACCCCTTTTTGGAGGCACCACTGCCGCGAAATGCTCGGCCGACGCTCGATGCAGTAGTCTCCGACCAGCGCGAAATCTTGGGAATCCACCCGGAGGAACTGGTGGACTTGTGTTTCTTCCCCTTTTCGCTTCGTGGAGTGTTGTCGGCGCTGAGAGTAGCTTGCTGTGCCCCTGATGAGGTTTGCGGTGACGCCTCTAGCGGGACAGACCCTCCGCGTTGAAGATTCTCGCCATAGCCCGGAGACAGCAGATCAGGGTTGGGCTTGGCTGTGGTAGCGCTTGGGAGATCATACTGGTAATCCACTTCATCCTCGTCCTGCTCCGGCACGGTGCTGATTCTGTGGTCCGAGTATTTATGCTCGCCTGCTGCTGGGGCACGTGGCGCACTGGCATGGCTGGGTGTGGAATTGCCTTCAGGCTCGTATCCCTTGTCTTGCTCGTAGTGAGCTTCAGGCTGGAGGTTCTCAAGAGACTGCCCTTGTCCGCCAGTAGAAATAGCAGGAGCAGTATGCGACTTGAGGACATCCACCTCGCCCAGAAGATGCACAAGCATGTCTTCGATGCGGGTGAGGTCAGTGGTGCCTTTGGCACTAAGACCTTGGAGTGCTCGTTTCCAGAGGTTCTTCTTCTTGATCGCTTCATCGAGAGTGCCAGCCTGAGAAGCGCTCTGCAGAGAGCGAGTGGCAGTGCCAGGGAGTGGGCGTGGGCCATTGATAGACTTTTGGAGCTTTTCGGTATTTTCAACATTGGCAAAAATGACATCATCACCAGTGTCCTGGACGAGCTCCTTCATCTCGCGGAACGAGTTACGCATCTCCACGGCAGCATTCATCAAGAGAGCTACAATCTCCGTGTCTCTTGCGCTTCTCTGGGCATCACGGACCATCAAATGCTGCATCAGGGCAACAATGTCCTTGTTTTCGATCCTCTCAATGCCAGCCCCAGTCGCGGCGTCATAGAATGGTGATTGCATGCCTTGAGAAAAGCCACTCATGTGTCGGGGGTTTGACTTGTTAGACACGTAGAATGGATCCTCGTCGAGATTGTCTGCACCGGCAACATCGAGAGACTTTCCAGCAACGTCGGGCGATCGGTTCGGACCATTTGACATGTAGCCTTCGTCGTACTTTGGCGCAAGGCCCGGGCTGGCAGTGCCGTACGGCGTAGTGTAGCCTGCATCCACTCCCCCGCGATCCAGGATATCGTTTTCGAGAGCAGGGTTGGCAATGGGGCTGGCATCCTCATAAGGGTTCGTGATGAGTGTGTCCCGCTTGCGCTCTGCAGAGGTTCGTCCCCAGTCTTCCTCGGGCTCCTGGTCACGGTTGTGCGCGGCGAGTGCTGCTGCTCCCAGTGCTGCCGCGCCAGCAGCCAAGCCCATGCCCATTTTGTTTGAATCACCAGCAGTCCGATCATAGCCACCAGCGGTTCTCGGTGTAGGTGTTGCCTTTCCGGAGATTGTGTCCCAGTTGGGTAGGTCACAGTCCATGGGTTCGTTAAGGAGAGAGGGGTTTGTGATGATGTCGTCTTCCAGGTGGTAGCCAATCTCGGGCATGGGGTTACTCATGTCGGGCATACCGCTGGCAGTCATGTGTGGTGCTCTCTCATCGTCCTCGTAATCGAAGTTGTCAACGCTATGCGTGGGAGTCTCCCTTGGCTTCCAGCCCATCGCTCGCTCCTTGAAGGATCTGTTTCTGTTGACACCAGCAGGCTGAAAGTTTTCATCCTCGTATGTCTCGATATCAGCCTGCTTTCTCTCTTGGGCAGCCTTGAGGGCGGCAGCCGCGGCACCAACAGCACCAGCGGTAATGGCAGCTTCGGATGCTGTTGGCGAATTGCGGTAACGAGCACGCGGTACCTTTCTGCCATGCTCATCGAGATCATATTCAGAGTACTCCTGAGAGTGCGCAATCGATCTTGAGGTCGGTGTGTGGCGTGCGTCCTCTTCTAGTTCCCTAGCGTCGTCCATCGACATCTTGTCTGGAGTAGCACTGGCGTCACGACTGCGTGGATGCTCGTTGTATGAGAGCGCAGAGTCCCTGGTGCCAGCCCCGTGCTCATAGCCCGACATCCCTGTGACGACAGATTGCTCCAGCATGGAGCCATCAACCAAGGAAGCAACGGCAGACTCGACACCGAGAGGGGTGTTGACGAGGTTGGGGTTGGCAGAAATACCGCGGACTTCTTGGCCGGCAGCGAATTGGGGTGCCGGGCTGCCGAGCTGGAGGGAGTCGATGGAGTGAATGGAGTGTGCTTGGCGTCTGTGATCGGGGGATTTTTCAGGGGAAGAGAAAGCATCGACAGATTGCATGCTCCTAGAATTGCGTGGCAGCGGGGCCTCGCTCCCCCCTTCGGTGTAACCCGAGACGCTAGGAATAGGACTCAGGCCGCGAGCACCAGCCTGATATGGCACGTACTTGAGAGGTGGAGGAACATCCTGGACATTGTTGTAGAGGCTGTTGGAGTAGGGGCCGTCGGCATAATCGTCGTATTCTGGTACTTCCCGCGAGGCTTGACCTCCATAGTAGTCATATTGATTGACGGGCACCTTGCGGCCGAACTCATCCGTCTCGTACTCCTCAACTTGCTCCATCTGGCCGCGAGGGAGGTTGGTCAAGTCTCCATGAGAAACATTGGCGTGTTGCATGGACATGGGTTTCAAGTGGTCCGCAGGCGACCTAGAAGGAGTTGGCGTTGACCGCACGGATACCATGTGTTCATGGACCTCACGCGAGGGTCCCAACTCCTCGGTAGCAGAGTGAGGCCGGTCTGTATCGGCAGAGAGAATAGATGTCCTTGTGGCCTCGGAAGGATTAATATCGCTCATCAATGGCATTGGCGGAGCCGGCTCCTCCTCGTCATAATCGTCGACATAGACGTCTCGGCCAACGCTGCGACTTCGCGAATTGTCCGTTCTCCGGCGACGTCTGTCCCTCTGTTTCCTGTCAATTGACTCGGTGCCATCATCCAAGGCCGAGGAAAGACCCTTGGCGGCCATTGCTCCAGCTGCACCAGCAGCGGCAGCTCTTAGCAAGTTGCCGCCACGGTGAGGTGATGCAACCGCTTCTTCGCGCGATAAATAGTCGGCGCCGAGAGATTCTTGGCTCGGGCTGTGCATGGATATATTTTCGTAGTCGTGGCGAGCTTCTCGATTGCGTTTTTCCTTGTGTCGAGTATTTTCTTTGGAAACATCGCTTTTTTGACCTGATAGTCGCCTCTTCTCTGTGTAGCCGTCATCTCTGGAAACAGAGGTCCCTGTCGAGGCGATTGACGAGCGGCGGCCTTCACGCTTGCTTTGTTCTCTCTTGAGTGCGCTCAGCTCGGGCAGAATTAGACGGCGGATGGCGTCTTCGACGGTTTCCAGAAGCTTGGGGTTATTGATAGAAGAAGATTTGGAGGCTCCTGACTTGACAGAGCGATTACCAGCAGAGAGATTCGAAGAAAGTAGGCTCGAGTCGCCTCCAGAAATGTTCGATTCTTGCTGAGTTCGACTGGACCGGCGACGGGGAGAACGAATTTCGTCGCTTGTGCGCTCCCCCATGCTACTTGTCCGGCTTTTGGAGCGGCGCTTCTTGTCCGCAGGTAACGACTTGTCTCGAGACCGCTCTGAGACTTTGGATCGCTCCTTGTCGCTACTTCGCGTTTTGCGGCTATGCAGGGTCTCACCAACAGCCGCGCCAGCCAGCGCCGTGGCAGCAGCTCCAGCCAGCATGTCGCCTTTTGAGTGCTTGACTTCGCTCATGGGACCGGTGCCATCCAGGAAGCTGTCTGTGGGGATGGCGGAGATTTCGGAGGGGTTCCCAGGCTGATATGACACTCTGTCTTCTGAAGGAATCAGCGGGCTTGCGGGTCGGCGCCGGCGGTGACTTCGCTCGATCTCAATGTCAATGGGGTTCCTCGAGACATTGGACTCCTCGGTGGCAGAGGCGTAGGATGTCATGCTATGAGCGTCTTCGCCTTCGGGAAGCTGCAAGTCTCCTGAAGTGGCGTGTTCGAGGGGTATGCGGCGAGTCAGCGAGACTTTGCGGGAACCCTTTGTTTCTGTGACTTGAAAGTGATCGCCTTTGCCCTTTTTGGACGGCGTGAGGCGAACACGGACGCTGGGCTTGCGTTCGGCGGAGCCAGGAGAGACCTTGCCACCCTCAAAGTACTCGATGAGAAGCGAGGTCTGAGACTTGTTGGCTTTGTGGCCACGAGTGCGTATGGTCACGGGCGTGCCGTCCTCGGGCAGGGAGTAGGTAGACTTTTCGTCGCCAAGCTTTGACACATCGGTAGCCAGCTCGGTGGGCGTTGCGGTGTCGGTCTCGGTGGGCGCAGGCAACGGGGGGATCTTTCTGGAATCAGCGCCCATGGTGGCACAGCCGCTGGCCAGATATATCGTCGACGTGGAGCAGGCCTCCCACGGTCACGGGGTGTGCCACGAGTGTTGTTGGCGAGTCACTGAATCCGGGGTCCCGAAATGGCCAATTCAAAAGTGAGCGGAAAGGTGAAGTTGGAGAATCTCAAGACATTCGGACTGAGCGATTGACGCCGCGGGAAAGTAAGTAAGGGGGGAATCTGCGACAATTGTTAGAATGGGGGGACCAAGACAGTATCGGCGACAGCATGCATGAGCGGGCGGCGGCGAGCCGAACATGCGTCGACAAGCAGGCAAAGAAAGTAGCGAAGAGGAGCGTACAATACAAGTCAACACTGTTGCGGACAGTGCTGTAAAATATAGAAGTAATTATAAAGAGGCCGGGCTTGAAACAGGAGAGCAAGACGAAATGCTCAGGCGACGACAAACAACGGGTGTGTGTATGTGTATGCGAATGAGGCAAACTGGCCGGTCTGTCTGACGATGAATAGACGAATGCGCTGTATAATGACTAGTATAAATTGAAAAGAAGTCGCGGAAAAGAATTCAATCCAAACAGGCGCGTCGAGTCGTGAATGCTTTACCGGGACCAGAAGAGGGGGAATATGTCGAAATGGCCGCAGGCGAAACGATATGGATGTGCGGCGCAGAAAGCGGGCTGATGCAAAAGTGAAGCTTGGCCTGGGACGACGCTTGAGGGGGGTGTCGAGGAGGAGGGCCAGATCGGAAGAAAAAGGCCCAGGTTTGCGCAAGTCGAAAAAAAAAAGCACGGTCCAGGTGAGGAGAGGAGGGGTGGTCGTGGAGGAGAAAGTGGAAGAAGTCGGGGTCAGAAAGATGAAGAGACAGGTGAGGCTTTGTTATTGTCCCGCAAGACCAGGTATAGAGGAAATAAAAGACTGCCCAGTATCCTTAGTTATTAGAGAGCCAAAGGGCCTACGGGAGAGGCTAGGCTAACTACCTTAGTAGAGGCGACCAGGGATGGAGTTGATGCGCTGGCGGTGCCGATGAGCTTGTCCAATAGAGGTTGCGAGGCCAGGGTTGATGGAGAGGGAGGGGGTGCGCTATCGTCAATGAAGCCTGGAGGCTTATTTTATTACCAGTACAAGCGGTTTGCAGCAGCTTTGCAACGATGGGCTGTCCGCCTCGCCGGGTTCTGGTGGGTGGCAATGCAGGCCGACGATGCTACGAGTTGGAGCCTTTCGAGGAGCACCCGCTCATTGTCATGGTACTACAGATACACCCACCCTATTGGTGCTGCCAACGTTGCACAGTGATGATGCCATGTACTCAGGACTCGGATGGAATTACCGTGGGTTCAGCTCGATATTAGTATTATTGCGTCGATTCACGCTCATGAAATAGAGCTCTTCCGCCAGCGACGAAGCAATCAATGAGACAATCTCCGGCTGCCAAATCAAGCTGTCCTCTCTGCCAGTTTTTAGCCAAATCTACGTCTCATCATCAATCACCAGTAACTAGCAAATCCTCACTTCAGCCCGTCCCCCAGCCAATTCAAACCCCCCCGCCACTCAGCCCAGGCGCTACTTGGACGGGGGCAGCACGATTGGGGAACAGTCGCTGGACCAGAGCACAATCAGCTAACAGTGGGTGCCCAATCTGCCCAGCCCAGCGACAACTCAGCCGCTGTAGATGCGCTATAAATTTGGCCCAACGCTGCTGCAGTCAGCTGAGAGAGCGCTGGCCCGTGTGCCATCGACGATTCGTCCTCGGGCTCAGGAGCACGAACAAGAACACTGCCGTAGCAAGTCGCATCTGCAATACTCGAAATGGTCGTCCTCGGGCTATTTTATTTTAGAAATGTCATCATGTCAAAAATCTATATCAACTCAACGCTCACTGCCCGCCACCCATCACACCGCAAGAGGCTCACCGGCCCCCACCAGGCACAACACACACCCCCCCCCCCTTCCTTCCCACTAAGAAAAAAGGACGCCCACATTCAACCACGGCCAGCCCACTGTGCCCAGGGTCACCCTCAACTCACCAAAAGCACGCCTCCTGCTGCTGCCCTGGTAACCAAGCCTCGTAGCCATGGGCGACGAGATTTTAGCTGGCTCAACAAGCCCTTGTCTTGTTCTCGCATCCGATTGCGCTCGGTCCCTGATGAGCAACCAGGAAGTAGAGAAAGAAAAAAAAAGAAATGCCAAAAAAAAATTGGTTTATTTGATACTCGTGCGGGGAACACTTTCACCGAAACTTTGGAGCTGGCATGGTCTACCCGTCAGAAAACTGCCCGTCCGCATTCCAGTCCATCGGAAAAGCAACGATCTAATCTATGGCCACTGCCGCGCGCCGCCATTTACGTACCGACGCGCAAAGTCACACCAGTAATTCGCAAGAAACTTCACACAACTTGTAAAAAAAGACGCGAAAAAAAAATTGAAACAAATTACAGCGTCTGCTCTCTTGAAGATGTCGGCACCACGGCGCAAAGCCGTATCGGACATGTCGCTCCCATGTCATCGCATCCACCTAGTTAGCGCGCCGCACCACCACCCAAGCAGCCAAGAGACAAGCGAGCCCCCCGGTTCCTTGTCACCTTTGTCCGAATGCCCGCACATCAGTCCAGAACAGGCACCGACTGCAGCAGCGTGATGAGCGCATCCTGGCCGTCCTCTCGTAACTACTGGGTAACCGACACAGTACCGAGGAGCAATCACACGCCGCCCCCTCTGTTTGACCCGGAAGCTGCACCGTCTCCATGCTCGTTCTATAACTCCTCGGCATCGAGCTTACCCTAGACAAGAAGTCGCATCATGATGGATCGATCCCAACGAGAGGGTGTGTAATGATTTCATAAATTGAGATGCATAATTTTAGACGCAGTTTGAAGTGTTTTGGCCACTAATCGCGAAATGTCGACTTTGCATTGTTTCACTCTGAGATGTACCGTTGTCGAGCTCAATCAAAGCTGTGAGAGCGAATTTCAACATTCGCTTAGCTCCAATGTAAAATGACAAATGTGGAAGAAATACGCAGAAATGTCAGCTTCATAAGCTCCCGACAGGTTGTTAGAGCAACAGGAATGCGATAGCAATTTGGGCAAAGGCCACCCAACTCTCGCCCGTCACACACGCTCCGAAGTCATCGTGTAGCGTGAAACCATCACATGATATTTTGCGGAACACGCAAACGACACTTTGAGAGTATGTATTTATTTTGAAAGAATAATTTCGGCGGTAAACCACAACGATGCCCGTCTCCCTATTCTGCTGCAGCTCCCATATTGAGTGTGCGTGTCCGAGCCTGCGCCCCTTGGTACATTCCCCGAGTACCATGTTGCGTGCTGACGCAATCACCGTCACCGTCCATATATACAACCAGGTTATATATTGTCTGTCCTCGCGAGGAGGAAGCATGTGCCAATGCGCCCTAATAAAAACAGCAAAGAACCGCTCAAAACGCCCACGCGTGCCCTCGTGCTCAGTGCCGGGACCGCGCATTAAAAAAACTATAATGATAAACCTCCAATGTCGAATAGCGCCAGAATGTTTACCAATGACGACCCTCTTATTTGTTGCGACCAAGCGTGAGACACTCAGCCGACGAATTGACTCTCAAACTCCTTGTACAGCTTTGGGGTGATTTCGTCGCTACTCATGCCCTCGACCTCGATCAGCACGCCCTTCTTGGCGTAGTGTTCCAGCAGAGGCTCGCTAGTCTCCTGGAACTTTTGGAAGCGCGCGCGATACACCTTCTCATTGTCGTCGGGGCGCTGCACGAGCTTCTCGCCCGTGACGTCGTCGACGCCCGCCACCTTTGGTTTGTTGAACGTGGTGTTGTAGACGCGTCCTGACGGCTCGTGCACCCACCGCCCGGCGATGCGCTCTAGGATGACGTCAAAGGGCGTCTTGATGGCGACAGCCAGGTTAATGGGCACGATGCTGTCGAGGCTCAGGGCCTGCGCGGCATTGCGCGGATAGCCATCGAGGATAAACGATGCGGCGGGATCTTCGGAGGCCTGCGGCGGCGGGCCCATGCCGGTGTCTGCATGAGCAAACGAATCTGTATATAGCGAATCGCCGCTGTCGTAGGCGTCGGCCGCCATGGCGGAGAGCGTCATGACGTTGGGGCGGTGGCCGTAGAGCCAGCCTCTGTGCTGAAGTTCGTTGGAGATGAGGCGGAGCATGAGGTTGTCGGCGACGAGGCCGCCCGACTTCATAATGCTTTCAACCTGGATGCCTGGAGAGAAGCGAGATTAGTACGTGCGATTGAGGCGCATTTATGGCATGCAAACAGGCGTACCGAGTGGCGTGCGCTTCTTGACGTTGGTCCGGAGCAGGTCGCCAGTGCTAATGGCCTGCAGCTGGGGGAAGCGCTTGAGCAGGCGCTCCGTCTGGGTGCCCTTGCCGACGCCGGGGGCTCCGACAATGAGCACTCGGGCGGCGCGGTTCAGACGCATCGTCGGCGACGTCGGCTGTTGATTCTCGTCTGGACAGAGAAAGGGCACGCGATGCAGGAAAAAGAAAAGGACCCCGCGACGTCGCAGAGAGACCCTTCGACGAGTTGACCAAACCGGGCCCTTCTATTTTAAACTGGGGCGGAAATAAGCACCCTGAAAAGTGTTGAAGATGGAAGCCGTAGTCTGGACGAATCGAGGCAAAAGTGTAAGGAAAAAGATGGAAGCGCACGCAGGAAATCGCCAGAGGACAAGGCAAAAAAAGAATACAGGATGCACGGAAATGTCGGGAGGGAGAATGGAGGAGGGGGGATGAGGACGGGATGAGATGTTGAGCGCGGGAGCGGAGATATGGAGGTAAGAAGAGCGGCCTGGGGAGGCGCACTAGACATGGCGCGAGGAAAGCCAAAAGAGCGCGCTAGCAGCTGTCGCGAGCTGCTGATTTCCCGAGTTTCGGGGGGGATCAACGACGACTGCAAGCAGGTCTGAGATGGGCCGGACAAGTACTGAAACGAGTTCGCTACCCATCGATACACCAGACATGGGTGGCGGCCCTTGTACCTGTACCTGTGCCGCCGCAACTTTGTTGGCGTGGCTGCTCTTCGTGCCAGCGGATCCGACTGTTGGGGCGGGGAAGCAAGACGGCGCAGCCCTCGGGGAGGCACGGCAGTACTTGGTTCCTGCACGTTGAGACACGGCAACCGCAGGTACCTTGCCTCACTACTAGCTTGCACCATGACGACTGCGCTTCGACGCCCGCTTGGCCGCTACCGGCAGTGCCCCTGCTTCTTTGGCTCCGGCTGTGGGGAAAGCGGTGCTGCCTACCGTAATTGTAGCACGATTGAGAACCGCCCGACCGACGTTATTACTATCAAAGTCAGCGATACGTGATAAGCAATGACAGCGATTGCATTGCTATATATTAGCCTCCATCATCTTTGGAAGTTTCCCCTTCAACAACACCTCCATTATTTTGGTCGCAGACACTGGAACCGCCTTCTCCGCCAGTACTTCCTTTCTGCCCAACTAACCCTAACCCAGCTCACCCACAAGTCGGAGCGCATCTGCTCGTCTGCCCGGAATATTAACGTGTCACATGGAACTCGCAGCTTTGTCGCCCACATACCCGAGCGAAACAAGGAAAACAGGCCATCTGAATTCAGAACCATCCCGAGCTTAGTTTCGGTTACGTCGATGTTACCTGCTCTGCAGTATTCAGAGGCATCCTATGCCTGGCACCTCTGCCGGCATCTCGATGCAGCGCACGGCAGTATACCAAGACGCAAATATGTAAAAGTTTCTATATGGATGAAATCGACCGACGAGGTGCATCCTCCCGCAGCCTGCCTCGTACACTTATCCTCGCACCAGATCAACCGTTGCGCAGTGAAACGATCCGCCAATGCTATTCACGTGCGCAAACGGCAGCAGAATCGCCTTGATGCCAAACTTTTCCTTGATCCACCCCGCAAATTCGGTCGCCTTCTCCTCGACGAAAATGTGCTTGTCGTCCAGGCTCAGCCCGTTGAGTACCAGCCAGCGCGATGCCATGTACTGCTCCGGGCCGTTGGGCGGGCCGGGGTCCGGCGGCACCAATGGGTACGCATGCAGCTCCCAGCCCTCGAGCGCCTTGAGGCCGCGCAGCCCATCCTCGTCAATGTATTTAGGATTGTACACGAGCAGGCCCTTGCGCAGGGGAAGGATGGTCGTGTCGATGTGGAACACGTTTGGGATGTTGGGCTTGATTAGCTCCAGCGTGTAGCCCTCAGGCAGCACCGCCCGCAGGTAGTCGACGCCCTTTTGGTTCGTCGCGTGGCTGATCTGTCCGATGATGTGCTTGCCTAGGCGCATAAAGTCGGCCGCATCAAACGCGGGGCGGCTGTTGTTGATGGCCCAGTCGCGCGACGAGTCAAAGTTGTCATTGTCCTTGCCGTCGTAGATGGTGTCGCGCCCGTGCAGCGTCGGCTGCCGGAACACGCGCCACGCCGCCTCCTCCGGGTGCGACAGCTGGCTGAGGATGGTGCTGAAGCCCAGCTCAATCTCCCGCTGCCGGCATTGCCACGCCGGGATTGATTCGATGAGCGTGTTGCCCACCGTCAGGAGCCGGTCCCGCGGCATGGCGCCCGTGTACCCGCCGTGCTTGAGCCAGTCGACCTCGTCGGGCCGGTACACGGTCACGCCGTGCTGCCGCAGCACGTCGGCAAAGTTGTCGAGCTCTCGCTGCGCATTCTCGACAATCTCGGCGGGAAACGGATTGTGCGGTCGGAACTCGTCCAGGTACCGCGGGGGCACAAACGCGCGCGTCAGGTGCCGTGGCTCGCTGGGGAAGCACGAGTGCTCGGCGCGGCCGACGATGACGGCCCTGAGCGGCGACCACTCGTCGTCGGCATCGATGAGCTTTGGTTTGGGTGTAGCTCGAGGGATGGCGCCGATGGAAGTGGCTGGAACTCTCATCTTTAATCGGGCGATGAATATTCAATCGCTGTGTTTAGGTGAGAATGATGCAGATATGTCCCGGGAAAGCGACGAAACTGCGATTTATACCCCACGACGGCGGCCTTCTTTTGACCGCCCCAGATTACGCATGTCGGATGGGTCGTGCGGCCTTGCATTGAATTGGTCAATAGTATTCCTGCCCCGAGACATTTCTTGGCCTGTCTCACGAAGAAGCTGAACTGCAACGTACAAGGGGCGTTTATGCACTGCCATGCGGCTGATCGCTGCAGGATTCTTGGTGGTCCAGGTCTTAGTATGCCGGCAGACCCAGTATTGCCAATATTGACAATCGCGCTCTCGGAGACGTGTCCGTAAGTATCTCAGTCGACATTCTGCTGCAAATTCAACTCCAAGTTATCAACCTGTTGGATATTAAAAGGACCTGAGCCAGCGGAAAGAATCACTGATATAAGAAGCATATATATGCCATTATATGATACAAAGTGGCATGCAGTCTCTGTATCGCTGTGCCATTTCGCTGTGCCATCACTTTTGTGATTTATCAAACTGTGAGACTTGCATGGAACCAACGTGGGATTGGCAGGTAGCACCGCGTCTGACGCAGCAAGGTGCCCATACCGTAGTGCATACAGCCAGCCACAATCATGAACGAAGACGCTATTTTGGTCGATTCCCCGCAGCGACAAGGGAACGTTAGCTGCATTCGAATAAAGTCATGGCATCATCTCTGGAGAGGATTTGTAGGCTGTCGCGGGGAGTATGCGTTGGCATTCGCTGAGGCGCCAAGGGCACGTCCTTATTAAGTAGATGCTTCGGCTTGTCATTTTCCGTTCTTTTTTTTTCTCGCTCATTTTTCTATTTCTCCCATTTTGCTCATCGAGTTTCAGCTTCATAACAAACAATAGCCGGGCTCCTCGCGTAAATTTGTTTCTACTACCCTCATGTTTTTCTTATATCACGCGTGCTCAGTCAGTGTGTTCCCACATCGACATCGTGGGATCATTTTTATTTCTTGCAAAAATAAAAAAGAATCTCTGATAGATTCAACGTTGTTTCGTACTAGGTAGACTAACCTCGGGCCGCTTCGAGCGCCGGTGCAGCCATCGGAGCCATCGCAGCCACTACCGAAGCTGGCTTCATCAAACAGTATACATGCTCACAGTTTATTGGGACCTTCCGTCCATGCTACTTGAGCGTGCGAATACAAAGATGAATCTATTCTTCTAGGGTTTACCATATTAACTTCAGTCCCGACTCCTGAGAGCAGAAAGAGGTCCTCCACGTGATCGTGCACGTGATCTCGGTCCCGAGGCGTGCCCGCCACTCAGCAAAATACTGGTACGTAACTGGCGCGGAGGAACCGGTAGCTAGCTCCGTCGCCCAGGGCGGCCGTGCCAGCCAAATCTCACTAGACCCTGACCGAAGGCTCTGGCATTTGTTGCGACGAGTTTTCATTCTCAACAAATTCATCACCATCCATCGCCACAAACACCCTCCATGTCCGCTTGAACTCGCTTGACGTTCTTTTCACTCTTTAAAAAGTCCTACAACCAGCCGCTACCATGAGCGCATCATCAAGGGCGGCTCGCCTGGCGACCCGCGGCAATCTAGGGGTTGCTTGTAAGTTTTGCCTCGTTGACGCATGGTATAGCGCCTGCTAACCTCGCCGCAGCGCGCCAGATTTCTCGCAGTATCCAGCCAGCTCTCCTCTCCCGACACATTCTCCGCCAGTCGCAAATCCCTGCGCTCGCGCTGCTTGTTCCTGCCCGCTATATTGGTACCGAGCACCACCGATCTGACAACTCGGCCGGCCCACCTCCAGGCTTCAATGCCGAGCAAGCGAAGAAGCCTCTCGCCAAAGATGCAGCCTCATCCACAAAGCCCGACGCAAAGGATGCGGCTGCGTCGGACGCCTCCCTGTCTAAAGACGAAGCCAAAATGGAGGAACTGATGGCCAGATCCGACGAACATGCGCATCAGAAGGAGGTTCTCAAGAAGGAAAAGGAAGAAAAGAAGCTCACTCTTTGGCAAAAAGTCAAGAAAGAAGCCCGCCATTACTGGGATGGCAGTAAGCTGCTGGCAGCTGAAATCAAGATCAGCTGGAGGCTGGCTCTGAAGATGGCCGCCGGCTATGAGCTGACCCGCAGAGAACACAGACAACTTCAGCGAACTGTCAAAGATCTGGGTCGTCTCGTGCCCTTTTCCGTCTTTATTATTGTGCCGCTGGGTGAAGCCCTTCTCCCGCTCGCGCTCAAGCTGTTCCCCAACATGCTGCCCAGCACCTTTGAGGGCCAAAAGTCAAAGGAAGCCAAGGCCACCGTTCTCCGAGGCACGAGAAAAGAAGTCAGCACCTTTCTGCGCCAGACACTAAAGGAGACTGGTCTGCCTCTCACTGCTGCTACGGCGCAAAAAGAGGAGTTTGCCAACTTCTTTCGCAAGGTCCGATCCACTGGCGAGGCTCCCACCAACGAAGACGTCATCAAGGTGTGCCAGGTTTTCCGTGACGACCTTACACTCGACAACCTTTCGCGCCCCCAGCTCGTATCCATGTGCCGCTACATGACGCTCAACACTTTCGGTACCGACATGATGCTTCGTTACCAAATTCGCCACCGCATGAAGCAGATTAAGAGAGATGATCGTGCCATCAGCTTCGAGGGCGTTGACAGCCTGACTGTTGGTGAGCTGCAGATGGCGTGCGCTGCCCGTGGTATCCGCACTCACAGCGTCTCGCCCGCTCGTATGCGCAGTGACATGCAGACCTGGCTCGACCTGCGTCTCAAGGAGCGGGTGCCCTCCACTCTGCTTGTCCTGAGCAATGCCTACATGTACGGCCAGGGATCCGGCGAGGGCGGCAGCCAGATCGAGGCCCTCATTGGTGTCCTCTCCTCCATCCCCGAGGAGCTGTACCACGAGATTGAGCTCGAAGTGCACAATGCCGAGGGCGCCGCCACCAACAAGCAGCGTCTCGAGGTTATCCGCGAGCAGCAGGATCTGATTGAGGATGAGAACGAGCAAAACGAGGAGAGCCAGAGCACCGGCATGGCCACCCCTCGCGATGTCGACGACATTGACGAGAAGGAGGAGCGCGAGCAGACTGCCCAGGAGGCCGGCGCTGGCAAGAAGCAAGCTGGTGAAATGGTCGATGCTGAGCTGGACCAGGTCAAGGTTGCCCAAGACGAGGTCAAGGCAGCCCCCCCAAGCGAACAGAAATAAGCGACACAAATTCTTGACGACGCAACCATTTTGGGATACCAAAAACCCCCTCATTCATTTATTATAATTCTACGACCTGTCTTATTTTCTTATGTACGACTTTTACGGCATTATTAGGAAACAAATGGCCTGTAACACTATCACAAATCAAAACACGGGATTGGAGGCATTTGGGGACAGCGCAAATAGACATATCTCGACACTACCGGAATAGCAAATAGAAGCTGCATTTTTGAACCATATTAAGCGATGAATGAAAGTGGTGACGATCTGTGGTGAATCCTGCCGTTGCATCAGGCAACACTGAGCAGCAGCCACCTGGTCTAAACGCTCAAACGATAAGTCTACTGCGTCTAAATTTGCAGAAAATGCGATGATAAGGAATCATAATGGGGGCACTCGGAAGCTCGAGCACAGCCTGCGAGAGCGCATAGCGAGCGAGCCTTGGCGGGTGTTTTGACTTGCTGGCCAATCTTGACAAGCATCATCTTTTGGCGACAACGTCCTCAACATCATTGTCCCAAGTCAAAGTGCTTCGGTTTGTAGAGAATTTCTATTAGCTGAGCTTTTGTTTGCTGGACAAAATAACGCGAATCAATAGCTACAAGTGAATACGAGAGTCTTGATGATGTCTTGTTCCGGTCGAGTCATTTTCTCCCCTAGGCCGTGCAGATATCGATGCCGACCACTCATTTCCTGGCTGCTGTACATGAAAATTCAGTCCTCAGGTTTCAAGTAACAACAGAAAAGGGACCCCGTTTACTTTGAAATATACTGTGGCAACTTGTCAAAGAAACGCTGCGACGTTTGGCCCATGCAGAGAAAGAGCTTTGAGACGTTATTTCGGCACAGTGGTGTTTGAGTAGTGATCGTCTGGCTCCGTCGCGTTGCTTGAGAGTCTAACGCCGCCAGTACGGTTGCTGCAGTTGACGTAGTAGTCAACAGATACAAGGCAGCCGTCGCCAAAGTGCTTGGAGCCGCACATGCGGCAATCTCCCGACCAGCGGCTGCCTGGGTAAGCCTGCCACATTTCATCACCTGTGGTTTTGCAACTGTTGCCGTTTTGGTCCGTGCCGCGGATCTGGACGGAGCCACCATATCCATCCATATTGCCGTAGCAGTTGCCGCGGTACACGAGGGCGTCTCTGTTGGACTCGTAGACGTTGTCGCCGCGCTTCATCTCGCTTACAGCCTTGTCGCAGAACTTGACCGGAGCTGTAACGTATAGGCCCGCCCCTTTGCAGTCGTAGTACGGGCTGGGGGGATGGCGGCGGAGGTGGTGGCTCGGTGGTCGGATCAGGCACAGACTGACCCTTGGGGCAGGGTTTTAGCCAGGCAGCAAAAACTCCATCGGCGGGATTGAAGGCGACGTAGTCGGGATACCCCGACCCCGTCAACTTTGCCCACTTCACGTTGGAACCACTTGTACCAACACCGTCGGCAATCTGCCCAAACTCTAGCCACGGCGGCTAGCCTGGGTAGTTGTTGAGCCAGGCAAAGACTGCACCATCTCTGGCCCTTGTCCAGATGTAGTCTGCTTTACCGTCGCTTTAAAGATGAGCCGTAAGTTTGAGATCGAGAACAAAACTCAGACTCGCAGGCAGTATACTCACTGGTTGATATCCTGGAAGCTGATCTCCTCTGGTCGCTGGAAAATGCCAGACGCATCCGCTGCTGGTACAGAGTGCCAGTAGGGCCCAGCTGCATCTCTCGAGTATCCATTGAGATAGATGGTTGTCCCTCCGTTAGGATGCAAGCAAATGTAGTCGACACGCTTGAGATGTCAGCAAAGCTTTGAGGCTGTTCTGGTATCATCTTGACCTACACCATCGCCGTCAATATCGGCGAACCGCACATTGGCGCCAGGGCCAAGGCCAGATGCGATGGACCTGATCGGGTTGAATCGCCAACCGTACTCATTGGTCTTGTCCTCGCCCTCATTCAAGTAGACTGTCAATTCCCCGGTTTTGGGATGCATAACAAGGTAGTCGTCCACACCGTCTCTGTGCCATGATCAGCAAATGAAGCGCCTGGCTGGCGAGCGCATTCAAAAAGATTGCCTTACCCACCAATATCACCAAATTGCACCTGTGCTGCAGGGGCCGCTCCGGACGCTGATGGCTTGTCATCGTTTCCGGGAACCCAGTGATAACCTAAAGGAGCTGAGGGGTCCGCACCATAATTGCGACTGTGCAATCGCGTGTTAGTAGAGTTCAAGGGGTCATGCTTCCTCTGCTATGACTTACTAGACGTAGGGTGCGCCGGAGTCGGGATCGAGCCAAATGTAGCAATCCGGCTGTGGAATTTAGTGTCAAATCATGTTTCAAGTGCACGAGGGTTGGCCGGGATACTCACTGCATCTGAGTAGAACTTTGCGAAGCGAACGCTCTCTGTAAGCATTCTCGTGTCCGCGCCACCCTGATTATACCACACTGATAGACCGCCATTGGAGTCGACGTGTATACAGTCATGCCCTCCATCACTGTTTACACCCATGCCAAAAAGCTGAACCAAAAGGTCAAAGAGAAATCCATGGGGAGAATATAAAATCCTCATTCCCCATCGTGAGGTGTGTGAGTTAAGTGGTATTTACAACGCTTGTCGATATCTACATGGATGCGATAACGCTTACCCAGCGCAAATAGTTCCTCGCGTACTTTCAGATTCCAGTCATACTCCGCCAAGTCAAGGCGCAAGGCGAAGCTCTTAAACTTGGGCGTGTAGAGGACAAGGTTTTCCCACCAGCTTTCGAGAATGTGTACCTGGTCAGTATCTCGCCATTCCAGCTCTTCATGCCAGTCAAATTCGTCTGAGATGGTAAGGTGTTCAAGTGACGGCGGCAAAAGTTTGTGCATCTCCCTCAGGTGATCCTTCGGCGAAAATCCTATCAGAAACTGCTGTGTGGCCTCTAGGTGGAAAAGCTTGTCAAATTGATTGAGAACTTTCAGTGACCCCTTGACTTGCACAAAAGGACAGTCTTGGTAGTCGATTTTGGCGACTCCTTTTAGTTTCAAGCTTCTCAAGGTGTGACGAACTTGGCTGAGGTCTGAGCCCAGTTGATCCAAGTCGATGGTGGATGTATTAAGAGTGTGCTTTCTGAGCGGCTCATATAACCACCGCCATGCTAGCGATTGAAGGTTCTTGGTTCGCGACAGGATTTGCCCGAGGTAGCCCTCTCGCATGATGTCCAGGTCTAGCGACACAAGACTCTCAAGATTGGGCGGCGACAACGCAGGCCAGGAGACGTCAACAGGATTGTCGATTTCAATGGTGATTGATCGAAGTGCCGGGAGGTACAGTAGAGCAAGCACATTCCCGGTATTCTCGAATTTCGAACTGCGAAATCGGTCGTAGCGAGGCTGGAAAACAACATGGCGCAAACGGTCAAATGCCGGCGTCTCGGAGTCTAGGCTGCGTCGTAAAGTATGGGCAAAGAATAGCCCCAGTAGTTGGGTTTCCCTTGCAAAGTTATGGTCTAACTGTAGATGAGTGAGATTGGGAAGCATCGATATCAGCAGCGTGACGATTGCGTCCATGGTGCCGCACCTCAACGCTTGTGCCCATTGGTCGCCAAACGGCAGATGTAGTTTTGTGACGGACGCAACCAAATCTTCGAGTACATCGTCCTGAGTGGTTACTTTGGGCTCCTGCTGCACGATAAACGATTCAATTTTTCTGTTCATCATAAGTTTTTGGACTTGGCCAGCAAGCTCGGGCCGCCGCCGAATCGTGCGCAGCAGCGGTACCATGGGTAGCTTCTCGGGCGCTACCCATGTTAGCTGGATGCTGGAGTAGAGTTGGATCTCGGCAATGCTGCGTATGTCATGGCTGACGAGACATGAAGTGTAGAGATCCCGTTTGGGAAGCCTTTCTAGGATGAGGTGTAGAATATCTTCCGGCAAACACTGCAAAGTGAGGTGCATCTCGAAAGAGTGTGCAGGTGCAGAGCAGAGAAGAGGAGCCCTGAGACCCAGCTGGTCTTTGTTAAGCTGCAGCGGGTCGCACAGCTGATGCCGGGCGAGCTGCCACTAAATCTTCATGCATTAGCGCTCGGGTGTACCTGGAGGCGCTGTAATTTACTCTGAGCCCCTGGGTACGGTAGTGTCAATGTGCCCTGGCACATGGGGCACAAAAACATTGCTGTTCGAGGTCGTCTACAGACAGCTATTTTCAGCCATTCCTGAGCCGATAAAATGGTAAAAAATGATCATAGAGTACTTGCGGTACAAGTATTGGTTTACAAGGTCTTTTGAATGATAACAAGGGTAGCTGGAGTAGTGGTGGCTGGCAGCTACAGCCGCCTAGCTGCGACTAGCGATGCTTTTTGCGCTCCTCAGGCTTGGGTAGTTAGCCTGCGGCGCTTTAGAAAAAAAAAAGAGCCTCTAGGTGCTCTTACTTCTACAATCAGCGGGAGCTGGACGGAGCTGGGGAGCCTGTGTATAGCAACTAAAGATCTTGCATATTCGAGGGTTGGGATGTATGCTCTGGATCTGGGAAAGCGCGCGGCGAGAGCTTGTGTATCAGCAGATTCCAACGCACTCTCACAAGATTCGCCCTGCTAATACCATCTCTCCATTCGCAGTCGACTCATCCAAGCAAAATGGTTGGGGTATTCGTCGAGAAAAAGACCGATATGTGTATGCCAATCGTTTGTCCAGCCCCTATGCGCGCAAATAGCAACGTCATACTCCCAATACACAGGGTACCATCCCGAGGCTGCCCAGTCGAGAATGGCAATGTGCCCATCCGGTTGAAGCATAATGTTCTTGAGTTGCAGGTCGGCATGGGTGAAAACGGGCCGATCGTTGCCCTTGAATACTCTGAAAATAACCTGTCGGTAATATGCGGCTTTGTGGCGTAACCTGCCAGGATCATCTGCCAGGAATCTTTCCATCAAGCCATCGATTAGGGCCTCTTCAGTGTCGAAGGGCTGGTCGATCGACGGCATAGGTTCGTCGGCGACAAAAAGAAAATCTCGTAGCTTAGTCTTGTCTAGACTGCCGAAGAATCCATGATGAGGCAAGTCGCGCAAGGACATGAAAGACTGTTTGAGTTGTTGGAAAATTCCCATTTTTTGTGCGCTATCGAATCCATCCCACAGCTTCTCGAGCGACTCGCCTGCGATCCTGTCCATGATGATTTATGTTTTGTCTTTTCCTTCATTGAAAGAACGCTGGTACACAGCGTAGACCCGCGGAACATGTATATTTGTATGTCGGCGGACAAACTTCATGTTCTCGGCTTCGAGTGGTTCCACCTCATAACCGTACTTGACCGCGTACGAGGTGCCAACAGAAGCAACGCACCGGGAGATGAGTTTACTGATGAATGGTGCATCCTCAATCGTTTCTATAGACGGCAAGGGCTCGGGAAGGCTGTCGTCGGACTCGCTGAAAAGGATGTTGTATTGAAGGACAGGTGCAATGTGCAGCGTTGGTAAAGGTGATGGCGATGACATTTCGGATATTTCAAAAACGGGCAGACATACGATGCTTCCTCGAAAGATATCTGAAGGTGTTGGAAGCACAAGGAATTCGTACGGTACGTATCGCGGGGGTCAGGTGGTGGTGATGAACGCTCTGTCATGCCATTCATTCATCTGGATCAGCTGCAGTGGCAGATCTGGGTTGGCCAAATGTGGGTCTGTCGTGACTTTGGGCCAATGAGAGACCTGCACTTAGTGAATGTGGCCAGAGGCTGCAACATGAACAATATTTACGCAGAAGTAGAGAAGCGAAGACGAGCCTCTGAGACTCGGTACTCTGAGCCCCAGATTAGTTAGTCCCAGTTGTGCCTTTTTAGCTTGCGGCGCTTTAAAAACGGATCCTCTAACTAGTTATAAGCATAACAACTAGTCAACGATCTTGGCAGCCAAATCCACACCCGTTTCGGCCCGCCCCAGCGATTCCCCCCTGCACCAGCTAACGCAGTGCATGAAAGGCAAGACTGCTCGCTAGTTATTAGTGATCTCGCCAGTCATGCCAACGAAGTCAAGTACGATGCGGAGGACTTTTCTTTCTTTCTTTTTAATTTGGGCAAGCATTGTCGCTTTTCTCAGTAGAAACACTGTAATCGTAAAAGTCGTCGGCCTTGGCACTGCCAAGTTGGGTCTCTGAAGCACATCAACTCTAAAACCACACCTCTGAAAGTCGACTCCGTGAAATGAAAAAAGACCTTTCAACTTCTGATAGTTGAACAGTAACTCGAGAATTTTAATCGAGAATTTTACGGCATGCGTATTACAAGTACCCGTGACCTGGAAATCTTCACTTCCTTCATGACTCAGTCAAATGCAAACTGTTACACAAAGTATTTTCCCACGACGCAAATTGCGGAAAAGAGGAGGTACAGCCAACTGGCGAGGTTAGCCGAAGCCATTGGTAAGAAACAATTTCTGATTTAAAACTTGCCACTCGATACGTGCAAGAGCCAGAGTAACCCTGACCGATTGCCGCAGTTCTTGCAGCTGCACTGCATTAAACCCAAGACTAAATCTGCTTTGCAGATCAAGCTGCGCAACGTCTTTTGCAACAAAGGTGTAGCTCACAAGAAACACGAGGTTGCAAAGCGTTCGTGCGCTGCTACCCGTGACGCTCCAGCCTCTTCGGCCGGGCATGTAAGCCAGATCGCGGATGCCGCAGCAAAACGAAGCCAATGACTGCGCGTTGTAAACATGGCTAGAAACAGCCGAAGCAGTCTTGTGCGCAAAACATACCAAGACGCCGTTCACCAACAGAGATGGGTCAAGCAGTCTGTTGGCCTGCCAGACGGCTGTGGTGAGATTCAAGAGGCAAATGTTCGTCGATGCGAAATGGAGATTGTGGTAGAGACTGCTGAGGAATCTGGCCGCGGGCTGCTGCTGGCAGTGTGTGTTGCTGCTCCCCGTCATTTTTGCGTTCAAGTCGTCAGGAATCTTGCAATCAGGCAACACTCGAAGAAGCTACAAGTCGCAGCTGCGATAGTTCTGGACGGTCGAATATTACTGGTACACGCCACGGCTTATACCGCTCTCTTATAAGCATAGCACACCACAAACTTGGCTCTGCACGGCGCTTCAGGTCGCGTGATGAGAAGACAAAAACGAAAAACATAAGCTAGAATCAAAATGGCTTGGCCCTGGGTCTTGCTAGTTCTTGCCACCCCCCGTCGGTTCAGAGCTGTATTCTCTCATAGGCTTAACTGGCAGGACGTCGAATGACGACTCGGTCCTGAGTAGTTGCCCGATGATGCGTTTATGCCGGCGACCGGTGGAACCGGCAAGCTCGGCGGCCAAGACTTAACTAGGCCCCTAGGGTCCCGGTTGGGCTGCGGGGTTCTTGAACTTTGCGAATAAGGGGCCACCGTATAAAGATACGGATCTCCACTTGTATCAAATCGAAAAAACGAAATACAGCTCGATGCCCACTCGCCAGGTTCTTTACTTGTGCACGTCAAGACCTTGCACTGGGCCGGGCCAGACGTAGCATAAACTAGCAGCCATTGTGGCACTGACAACTTCACTTGCTGTTTTCTTTCTTTTCAAAGTCCTACTGTAGCTGGAAAAGGTACTCGTATATTTACACCGCAGAATGACGGTTACGCGTAATGACGGTTACGCGGAGCGCCAGTTACGCGGAGTGACGGTTACGCGGCGTGAGCGCTACACCCACTGGTGGCTTACACGGAATAATGGTCTCAGGTTTCACTTTCAAGTTTGTGTAACAAGACAGATAGAGTATCACAATGCGTTCTGATCTGCTCTGATCGGGTTTGTTAACCTTCTCGACTCGGCTTGCTCATTTGGGCATCTGAACAGTCTCAGCCTTCCCCAGGTGGTATTTGCTCGGCCGATCCAACAATTCGCTGCGGCTCCGGAAACAAGAACACGTACAGTTGATACAGTTGAAAGACCTAGATACTGTGTACGTTCCGTAAAGAGGGCCTTCTCGCCACGGCCGCTGCTATCCGAGATGTATGCGCCAGAGGCCCAGCCTCGGCGCGCAACGGCCAGCATTGTGAGTTTACGGCTATTAATTCGGTGTATATACATGCCTGAGACAGGCCCATACGCCCCAAGCATTCTATCCAATGAGTTAGGGCGGGAAGTGCCAATGGCATGGGTCTTGTAGTCCCGAGGATAAGTAATGGCGAAAGTTTTCATTCGCTACATCTTCTATCTTTGTCCGCCGGGTTGCAGTTTTGTCTGTGTGAGGAGATGGATCTCATTTTCCGCGTATTCCAGTCCTCAGGATATTATCCCCATATCTTGTGGGGAGACGGGCTCTCTCGGGGTCCGAAAGCTCGACGGGATCGGGGAGTTGACGGCGCGGGCGTCTCCAAGTACCGCCACCATCCACTCTCGGCACAGCGGGTTGAAGGTGGTCCCGTTGATAGTCACAACCCCTTCCTTGATTAACAACAATTATTTCCTGAATACTTGAACTCGATGTTTTCGTAAAACCCTCGATTATCCCATTCGACTTCAATTGGCCACCAATAAACAGAACTGACTCAGTTTTGGCGCGTTCAAGACACGACCACAGCGCCGAGGCTGGACAGAACCTCGTCTTGCTTCGACTATGGCTGCCGCTCACCCTACAGATACGGGCGCTCGCAGCTCAATTCACGATAGCCGCGAGACCATCTTCGATGTTCAACCTCCCCCAACCTCCGCCAAGCCTGCTTCATCACCTGCCGGTCCCAAGACGAATGCAGAGGACGAACTTGCAAGCTCAAATGACGACGAGGGAGAAATGAGTGAGATGGAGCGCCGACACTCCATCGTGCGCGACCTCGCTCGTCAATACACAAACACCTCGAATCATGTGCAGGAGAGTCATGGGCACCTCTCGGCTGTCAACGAGAAGGGGTCACCCTTGAACCCGCACAGCGACAACTTTGATGCCAGAGCCTGGGCCAAGGCCCTTACCAAGACCATGGAAGAGCATGGCAGTGGGTTCCGTCAAAGCGGCATCTGCTTCCAGAACCTGCACGTCTTTGGCTACGGCGCTGAGACGGATTATCAAAAGGATGTTGGCAACGTATGGCTCGGGGTGCCCAGCCTGGCCCGCAACTTCCTATCGCCCGGCCGCGGTAAGCGCAGGATCGATATTCTTCGCGGGTTCGACGGCGTTGTTAACGCGGGCGAGATGCTCGTTGTTCTCGGTCCTCCTGGTGCCGGTTGCTCGACCTGTTTGAAGTCCTTGTCCGGCGAGACCAACGGCATCTACGTCGATGACGGCACGTACTTGAACTACCACGGCATCTCCGCGCACGAGATGCACAAACAACATAAAGGAGAGGCCATCTACACCGCCGAGGTCGACGTTCATTTTCCCATGCTTTCCGTTGGCGACACGCTCACGTTTGCTGCCCGTGCCCGCTGCCCGCAGAACCTGCCGGCTGGCATCAACCACAATGAATACAGCAACCATCTGCGCGATGTTGTCATGGCCATGTACGGCATCAGCCATACCCTCAACACCCAGGTCGGCGATAATTACATTCGGGGTGTTTCCGGCGGTGAGAGGAAGCGAGTCACGATTGCCGAGGCCACGCTCTCAAACGCCCCCTTTCAATGCTGGGACAACTCAACCCGGGGCCTGGATTCTGCCAACGCCATCGAGTTTTGCAAGACCTTGCGGCTGCAGTCGGAGCTCTTTGGCCAGACCTGCGCCGTCTCCATCTACCAGGCCCCTCAGACGGCATACGACCTGTTCGACAAGGCCCTCGTCATCTACGACGGACGACAGATCTTTTTCGGTCCCACCAGCGAGGCAAAAAGCTACTTTATCAATCTCGGCTTCGACTGTCCAGACCGCCAGACCACGCCCGACTTCCTGACCTCGATGACGGCCCACTCTGAGCGCGTCATCCGCCCCGGCTGGGAGAGCAAGGCCCCCCGGACACCCGACGAGTTCGCCGCCCGGTGGAGGGAGAGCCGCGAGTATCAGCTCGTCCAAGCCGAGATTGAGGACTACAAGAGTCTCCATCCCATCGGCGGCTCCAGCGCCGAGGCGTTCCGCGAGAACAAGAAATCGGCCCAGGCCAAGGGCCAGCGCCTCAAGTCGCCCTTTACGCTCTCGTACGCGCAGCAGGTCCAGCTGTGCCTGTGGCGAGGCTGGAAGCGTCTCAAGGGGTCTCCGGGAGTGACGATCTTTTCTCTCATCGCCAATACCTGCACCGCACTCATCGCTTCCTCGCTCTTTTACAACATGAAACCATCGACTGGCGACTTTTTCAAGCGCGGCGCTGTTCTGTTCCTCGCTGTCCTGTCCAACGCCTTTGCATCTGCCCTGGAAATCTTGACGCAATACTCACAACGCCCTATTGTTGAGAAGCATGCTCGTTACGCCTTTTACCATGCCTCTGCTGAGGCCTTTTCGTCTATATTGGTCGATATGCCGTACAAGATCTGCAACAGCATCCTGTTCAACGTCACCCTGTACTTTATGACAAACTTGAACAGGGATGCAGGAGCTTTTTTCTTCTACCTGCTCGTTTCGTTTCTCATGGTCTTGGCCATGTCTGGTATTTTCCGATCCATGTATGTGGTCACTTACCATCTGACACGTCACAACTTGCGACTAATCATGCTCCAGTGCTTCGCTTTCTCGGACGCTCTCCCAGGCCATGGTTCCGGCTTCGCTTCTCATCCTCGCACTTGTAATCTTCTCCGGCTTCGTCATCCCCACTGATTACATGCTTGGCTGGTGCCGCTGGATCAATTACCTCGACCCAGTCGCCTACGCGTTCGAGGCCTTGATGGTCAACGAGTTCCACAACCGCAACTTTACCTGCAACGGATTCGTACCCAGTCCGGCCATCTCCGGCTACGAAGACGTGAGCTCTGCCAATCGGGCCTGCGACACTGTGGGTAGCGTTCCAGGGCAGGATTTCGTGAGTGGTGATGCCTTTATCAACTCCAAGTACCAGTACTATCGCTCCCACAAGTGGCGCAACGTGGCCATCATCATTGCCATGGTCATATTCAACCACATTGTCTACATTGTCGCCACCGAGTACATTTCTGCCAAAAAGTCCAAGGGCGAAGTTCTCGTCTTTCGCCGTGGGAACATGCCCGCCGTCTCCAAGGGCAAGCGGGACTTTGAAGCTGCTTCTACTGGCTCCATCGCCGCCGCCAACAAGCTCAACAATGAGAATGAAAAGGTCAACATCCAGGGTTCCACCAGCGTCTTCCACTGGAACAACGTCTGTTACGATATCAAGATCAAGGGCGAACCAAGACGAATTCTCGACAATGTCGATGGCTGGGTCAAGCCAGGAACTCTCACTGCCCTCATGGGTGTGTCGGGTGCGGGTAAAACCACTTTGCTTGACTGTCTCGCAGATCGCATCTCCATGGGCGTCATTACTGGCGAAATGCTCGTGGACGGCAAAATTCGAGACGACTCATTCCAGCGGAAAACAGGCTATGTGCAGCAACAGGACCTGCACTTGGAAACCAGCACCGTTCGTGAAGCCTTGACGTTTAGCGCCCTACTTCGGCAGCCCGCGACAACTCCGCGTGCTGAGAAGATTGCGTATGTTGACGAAGTCATCAAGCTGCTAGACATGCAAGAGTACGCCGATGCTGTTGTTGGTATCCTTGGCGAGGGTCTCAATGTGGAGCAGCGGAAGCGTCTCACCATCGGTGTTGAGCTCGCGGCCAAGCCACCTCTACTTCTCTTCGTCGACGAGCCCACTTCTGGCCTTGACTCACAGACGTCCTGGGCTATTCTCGACCTCCTCGAAAAACTGTCCAAATCTGGCCAGTCCATCTTGTGTACGATACACCAACCGTCCGCCATGCTGTTCCAACGCTTCGACCGGCTTCTCTTCCTAGCCAAGGGGGGACGAACCATTTACTTTGGGGACATTGGCAAGAATTCGGAAACGCTGACCAGCTATTTTGAGAAGAATGGATCCGATCCTTGCCCCAAGGGCGAGAATCCTGCGGAATGGATGCTCGAGGTCATTGGCGCTGCCCCTGGTGTGCACACTGAGATTGACTGGCACCAGGTCTGGCGCGAGAGTACCGAATATCAGGATATTCAGACCGAGCTTCAGCGTCTCAAGGCTGAGGGCTCCAGTTCTGAATCTACTCTCCGCGAAAACGACTCTGAGTCTTATCGCGAGTTTGCGGCTTCCTTCTGGGATCAGCTGCGCGTTGCCACTCAGCGTGTGTTTCAACAGTACTGGCGCACACCGTCCTACATTTACTCCAAGGCTGCTCTGTGTATTCAGGTTGCCCTCTTCATTGGTCTAGTCTTCCTCAACGCTCCGCTATCGATTCAGGGCTTGCAGAACCAGATGTTTGCCATTTTCCAGATCCTTACCGTATTCGGCCAGCTAGTTCAGCAGCAGATGCCTCATTTCGTCCTCCAGCGGTCTTTATACGAGGTCCGAGAACGCCCATCCAAGACGTATAGCTGGAAGGTGTTTATGCTCTCGCAGATCATTGCCGAAATTCCTTGGAACACTCTGATGTCGGTGCTCATGTTTGTCTGCGTTTACTATCCGGTCGGCTTCCAGAAGAACGCGGCGGTGGCTGATCAGACCGCTGAGCGCGGCGCCCTGATGTGGCTTCTTTTCTGGCAGTTTCTCATCTTTACATGCACCTTTGCCCACGCCTGCATCGCCATCACGGACACGGCCGAGGCAGGCGGAAACCTGGCCAATGTTGTCTTTATGCTGTGCCTGTTCTTCTGCGGCGTCTTGGCCTCGCCGGACAATATGCCCGGCTTCTGGATCTGGATGTATCGCGTCTCGCCTTTTACGTACCTAGTCTCTGCTATTTTATCGACCGGGCTGGCCAATACAGAGGTGACGTGCGCTGCCAACGAGTACGTCAAGTTTGATCCGCCCAGCGGCTCGACCTGCAATGACTTTCTGCAAGACTACGTCGCCAAGGCTGGTGGCTACTTGCTGAACCCTGATGCGACTTCCGAGTGCAACTTTTGCACCATCAGGGACACCAATGTGTACTTGAAGGCCTTGAGCTCGAGCTATACCCACCGATGGAGAGATTTTGGTATTGGCATGGTATATATTGTGGTCAATATTGCGGGTGCACTTGTCCTGTACTGGCTGGTTCGCATGCCAAAGAACAAGAACAAGAGCAAAAAGAAGCAGTAAACTGACTGCGCCGTGCTGGGGGGTTTTCTTTCGTTGAAATTTTCTTTTCGGTAGAGTAATTGTGAAACGTTGTTTTGTAGACTTGTTTTGTTGTTTAGCATAGACGGACCAAGGGTTCCAGTCCCAGAGTTGTATAGAAGCCGATAGTGTCTACTTGGCCGGTAAAGTAGCTATTTAGTTAACAACTTGCGGAAGAGGTCATGCTGACCCAAATGTGCCACCAATTGTGCCCTGAAAGTGTAACATTTGGTCAAGACGCCCAGTCTTATGCTCGGGGCTGATCAAGAGAGTCGAGCCGCGGTAAACTGACGATTCGAGTGACTTTTCCGCGCTCTTGTATGGCTTGTGGCTTCCTCTCGAGCCATGTCATTCACCCACTTACCATTTTGGTGAAGACTGCGATTCTCTGCGAACTTGGACACTAGATAGTACCATGCGAGCGCATGTTCAAAGGCACTGACCTCGTCGCTCGCATTCGTCCCCGCGGCATGCAGCATTGTCTGTCTCATCAGCAAGTGCACTCACAGGAGGCTAGCGACATGTTAGTAGACGTGCAGTGAGGCGAACAGCGTGCGGCCTTTCAACGGTTGCAACAAGGCTCGGATTTATAAATTTTTTTTTTACAAAGACTTTGTTGAAAGTGAGAAGTCTATGATTTGTATCGCGTAAATCATTTTTCTCAAGTCTTGGTCCTACTGTACAATATATAACTTACAACACGTGCTGCCGGTGTGGTGATAGAGATACGCCACTTGGTGGGAGCAGTGGCATGTTGCATCCTTTATCATCTTGTGTCTTTTAATTATACGATATGTTCTTATTCATCCTCTTCATTCTGTATTTCTCATCTTTTTTTGTGACAACTACAGCGCAGCTAACGACGCCTTGTCAATATTTCGGTGCCTGCTTGCTTGCGTAGTGTGGATGACGTAATCGGCTTGTCGCTGTTCGCGGCGGTGCTGGACGGATGCCGTAGGTACCTTCGGTGCTTAGCTTAGGTAGCTTAGTGGCGGTGGGTGCTCTGCCACACAAGCTCGGGCGCAACGGCGGCACAGCGGGCAGCATGGCCATCTCTCGCCGTACATGCACATCCCCCACATTGACCAGCTTGCCCTTCGACATTTGTCCTAGCCCATCCCCGACGACTGGCCGTTGCCTTCTTTCGCCTTCGCCGATTCGATATAATTCTCTGCATACGATTCGAGTTTGATGGTCGCTGCGAGTCCTCTCCCACCCCCCGCCACGCCCCAGCTCTAATATCCGAGCTGTCCTCGACTCCGCCTCGTCCGGCTCGCGCCGAGTGCTCTCGACTCGTATCCCTCACCCCAACATACAAGTATCGATAGACCGCACGCCCAGCCATGGCTTCTACAGAATCGGACCGCGAGCAGGACAACTTCTCCAGCGTCTCGTGGAGCGAGCATGCCGACGGCGTCGCCGCCATGCCGCCACAGCAAACGGGCGACTCCGAGAGCGGTGCTCCGCCTTCGTCCGGCAAGGTCGCGCTGCCACACGATGCCGCGGGCGACGGCCACGTCCTAGACTGCACAGTCGGAACTCCCATCAAGGAGAATGACGGCAGCAAGGATGCCTTTGTGTCCTATCTGATCACCACTCACGTACGTTGCCCCGCGCCCGAGGCTCCCCCCAGCCACACTGCGCGTTGGGAGACGATGTTAACGTGCCACCCACCAGTCTACCTTTCCCTCATTTCAGAGAGAGGACACCAACGTCAGACGGCGCTTCACCGACTTTGTCTTTCTCTACAAGCAGCTCATGCGCGACTTCCCGGCCACCGCGGTCCCGCCGCTCCCCGACAAGCAACGAATGGAATATGTCCGCGGCGACAGGTTCGGAAGCGACTTTACCTCGCGCCGCGCACACTCGCTGCAGCGCTTCCTCGTGCGGCTGTCGCTGCACCCGGTGCTGCGCCGCGCGCCCATCCTGCACAGCTTTCTCGAGAGCCCCGACTGGAACGCCACGGTGCGCAGCAAGACGACGCGGTCGAGCATCCAGAGCGACCCCAACGGCTCCAGCGGCGTCTTTGACAACTTTGCAGACACCTTTATCAATGCCTTTACCAAGGTGCACCGTCCCGACAAGCGCTTCGTCGAGGTCAAGGACCGCAGCGACAAGCTGGACGAGGACCTGAACCACATTGAAAAGGTCGTCGCCCGCGTCGTCCGCCGCGAGGCCGACCTCGAGGCCGACATGCGCGACCTCGCCGAGCAGTTCCAGAGGCTCATCACCCTCGAGCCCGGCGTCGAGCCCTCTGCGCACGCCTTTGCCGCCTCCATCGAGGACACGGCCGCCAGCCTGCGCGCGCTCAAGGACGTCACCGACCAGGACTACCTCGGCTCGCTGCGCGACCTGCAGGCCTACTCCTTCGCGCTCAAGAACCTGCTGCGCGCGCGCGAGCAGAAGCAGCTCGACTTTGAGCAGCTCACCGAGTACCTCAACAAGTCGACGACGGAGCGCGACCAGCTGCAGTCGGGCCACGCCTCGTCGGGCGCCGGCGGCTTCTTCCGCGCCAAGCTCGAGGACGTCCGCGGCGTCGACCACGAGCAGGCCCGCCGCGAGCGCGCCCGCAAGCTCGAGCTGCGCGTCGAGGAGCTCACCCACGAGGTCGAGAGCGCCCGCCGCACGAGCGACCTCTTTGACGACGAGGTCGTCCGCGAGACGACCGACTTTGAGCGCATCAAGCGCATCGAGATGAAGAGCCAGCTGGCGGGGCTGGCCGACGCCCACGTCGCCTTTTACGGCTCCGTCATGGAGACGTGGGAGACGTACATACAGGAAATGGAAAAGCAAGACCTCGTGGCGGCGTGATGGACGAGTGTCGTAGATGCCCGTCTCGTCTCGACTTGTATATACTAGCAAACGTGCAGTGCTTCTTCTCCGACGGCACATGTCCGTCGTCTTCTTTTCTGTTTTCTTTCCTTTTCGGCGTTTTACTAGCAGAATCAGCACTTTTAAAAATGAAACCATTTGACAGTTTGCATTTGACAGTTTGCATTTGACAGTTTGCATTTGACAGTTTGCATGAGAAATAACGCCTTGTTTTATATATATACAGAGGTCGGTATTTGCATCGTGTAATAAAGTGCTTTCAACTTTGTTGCAAACACGACCCTCCCTCCCCTCGGTTTTTCTCCTTTACTTTTTATTCATGATGAGAAATGCAAAAACCCAACGACAAGATACAAGATGCATATGCATTCAAGAAAGAAACCAACCCGCAAACCCCGGAAAGAAAGACAGGGGGAAAAAGCATAAAAACTTCATCTAGGGGAAAAATGCAAAGTTCGCTTTACTTGGTCAGAGCGCGTCCCTGGCCCGTCTTTTCATCCACATCCTCGTCATCGCTCTCGTCGCCAATGACATGCTGTTCCTCGTCTTCTGGCAAGCGCTCCACGCCTGCGAGGCGCTCGGCCGAACGATCCCTGTACGCGTCGTACTCGTCCGCGTCCGACTCGTCCTCCGAGGAGCCGTCGGCAAACGCATCGTAGAGCTCGCCGCCGCGGGTGCGACGGCCGGGCTTCCCAGAGACGAGGCCCTTTTCCACGCCGTCGCCGGTGGCGCCGCCGCGGCCGTCCTCTTCGTCCAGAAGCTCAAACTCGTAATTGTTACGCGAGTCGTTGCGTAGGCGACGACGACGGGCAACGTAAAAGAAGATGCCGAGACCAATGCCAAAGGCGCCAATGAGGCCGGCGGCGCCGTAGATCCAGACCTGCGCCTTCTTGGAGGCGCCAAAGGACGGGAGCCACGAGATCCAGTTGGACGACGGGCTGCTGTCGGCGGGCTCTTGGTCCACGGGCGTGCTGGCTGGCGTCTCGGTAGTGGTGGGCGTCTCGCCGCTACCAGCGGGCTTGGTGGGCCGGTTGACGTGATCGTCGGGTAGCTCGTCGGTGTGAGTGTGCTCGGGCGTCGCCACGGGGGTAATGGACGTCGTGGCGGCCGGGACGCTGATGGTCTCGACCTTGTCGTGGTCCACGTCATCATTCTCGGTGGGCAGAGGCAGGAGAGTGGCCTTGTCGGCGTCAATGGCCTCGCCCCAGAGCTTGAGGTGCCAGTCTACAAACTTGCCGCTGTGCTCGTTGACGTTGCTGTCCTTGACCACAACAGTCCAGTTTCCAACGCCCTTTTCACCCCAATGCGCGACACTCATAAAAGTCCAGTCAACGTAGCCGGTGCCGTGACTGTCTAGCTTTCGGGTCGTGGCAATGTGGCTGACGACGTTGTCGGGGCTGATGAGGTCCACGCTAAGATCACCGCGGCGGGTGTGGTCGACATTCATCGTGACGGTGACATGCTCCAGGCGAGCAAGGTTGGCGTCCTTGAGCATGTCTTCTGTAACCTCAAAGGTGGAGGTGAGACCTGCATCGCCCTGGGGAATATCCGTCTTGACGTGGATCCACGGAGAAAAGTACCAGGTCTGGGGCTTGACCTTGTCCCAAGTCTTGGACATCTGAACAATGCTGTAGCTGTCGATTTTTCCATAGCCGAATGTGTGGGAAAAGTGCTTGCCAATGGCCGTCTTTTGCCAATCGGCATTGGGATCGTCGACCTTGACGGCAGTCTCGAGGGCGAGATATTGAAGATCTCTCCAGGTCAGATCAGGTCGAACTTCCATGACGAGAGCAAAGATGCCAGCGGCCAAAGGCGCGGCTGCAGAGGTGCCTCCGTGGGAAATGGTGCACTTGTTGGTGCCAACATCGGTCGTATGAATGGAGTCGCCGCTGCCACTGCTATAGGTTACAACGAGCTGGGCGGAGCAATGCTCCGAGTAGTAGGGGTGGTTGCCCTCGCGGTCAACGGCGCCGACTGTGATACTGTAAATGGAGTTGGTGTAGCCGTCAAAGTTGCAATTGTCTTCCGAAGCGGCACCGTTGCCAGAGGCAAAGACGTAAATCGTTCCGAGACCGGCACGTCCCTTTTGGATGCCCTTGAGCATTGCGCGGCGAATCAAGACGCCAGGGGCTTCCATGGAACGGCCATCATCGGGCGGTCCCCAGGAGCAAGAGTAGATTTGATTTTCTTGGTACTTGTAAATCATGGCCTCGGCTTCGTCCATGTCGCTGATGGGCTTGCTGAGAATGCGAATGCCAGCAACCTTGGCGTCGTAGGCGACACCGACACCGCAGACATCGTTCCTGACGGCGCCGACTTCACCAGCGCATCTGGTTCCGTGGCCATCTTCGGGCAGCTTTGGCGACGGCTCGGGGCCGTTGTCGTTGAAGTCCCAGGATCCCTCGGCGAAGTAGTTATCCTTGAGATCGAGGCTGTGCATGTCGAGACCGTCGTCGACAATGGCGACAGTGGCATTCTTGCCGGTGACGCCCTCAACCCAAGCACCGGTCACGTTGACATCGTGGCCCAGCTGTACTGGGTTAAAGAGATGCCATTGGCCGGGGAATGTAGGGTCGTTGATGGAGAGGAGCTGCATGACGTTTTTCTGCTTGCTGAGCGCTGCAGGTTTGGGCGTTGCGTCGCGACGAGCGCGGGTCATGGGCGGCGGCGGAATACGTTTCTGCAGCATGGTTCGGGGCAGCTGTTTTCTGGCGAGACGGACAGTGTCGATGATGTCGTCGGAGCCGTCGCGTTTCCTTCTGCGTCGGTCGAGGAGCTGTCGCTTGACAATATCGTGGTCGTATTTAGGGGAGCGGAAGATGTAATGATGGTCGAGATCGCCCAGGGGGCCTTCGTGTCGCAGACCTAGACGGTCGGCGACATGGTTGGGCTCGACGCCTTCATCCAGATGAAGAACGTAATAGTCGTTGTTGTCGTAGTCGCGAGAGACCTGCGCAGTCGATACGGCGGCAAGGCCGACGAGGCCGAGAAGCGTCGCAACCTTCATTATGGGGAGTGCTGTCTAGCAGCGGGGAGCGAGAGATGCGGAGCGAGGGGAGTTGCGTAAGATACACCGCATCGAGTTTCCAGAGTATGAATTGTATGCGCAATCAACTATGCGAGAAGCGTGAGCGAGTCAGCGGCGGTGGTTCGGTCTGTAGGGGCCCGGGCCGTCGCACGAGGGCAGGCCAGGCGTGCTCGGGGGAGGTGGATGGAAGGCGACGTAGAGCATAGATGAGCGAAGAACGTACAGAGTGTAAGACGAGAAAAGCAAGACAATGTCCCCAAGCGGTTGGAGAAAATTCAAAGTCGCAAGGGGCGCGGTAAATAGGCTGGGGTGAAAAGTTGAAGGTGACAAAGGGAGTCGGCGCAGTTGCAACTTGAAGGTGTCGTGGCAATTGGAGGCGCAGGCCGCACTGTCAGCAGAGTTTGGACGGTGATTGGCTGGGATGGAATGGGCGCCCCAAGATCCCCAGAACGAGCGGAATGACCCCTGCGCCAAAGCCCAATTAGGCCCCACTGGCCCTGTGGCTACACGGCAGCAGCGAAAAGAGGCGCCGGTAGTTCATGTCAAGGTAGATGTCTATGTAACTGGAGTGAAGGGAAAGAACGTGACTAAACGGTAATGAGAAGAATTATGACATGAATGGGAAAAATCGAGGTGAATTCCTCACAATTTCCTTGCCAAAGGCCAGCTAGTCTAGGGCGTCCAGGTAAGGGTACCTATGTATCATGTTACATGTCATTGTCGGCCCAGAGCAGGTAATGCAGTAGTGGTAGAAATTACTCCGATGTTTATAAACGAACAATTATGAGCAGCTTTGTCCGGTACGACAAGTGCAGAATAGAGTACGATTTTTTTTTATTTTTTATTTGAATAATACATTGATGCTCATTGCTTACAGTCTTTTAGTGCTACTTGACCACTAGCTGTGACGCTAGGACTGTACACAGTGATGGCGATACAGTGGGTGTAGGTCGGCAGTGCCATGGAGAGGTCCCTTAGTGCTGCGGCGGGCCACTAGGGCCACTACGGGGACCTTTTACAGGGAAGAGTCCCCTGGTACAGCGCTACAGTGATGTTCCGCCGAGGCTACCAACCTGATGCAAAACGCAGCAACTTGAACAGCCTATAACAATGCCACCTCAATGTTAAAAAGAAGACTAATTACATGGTAAAAGGTTGCACTCTTAAATTGTAAAATCTCTCATAGAAGCCACGCACAGGTTCCACTACGACCTTGCGATGCGGGAGTGACCGGATTACGTTCCAACTTGAATCTCTTCTTGAGTAAATGTAGCCCGCGCCCGCCTCATACAACCGATGAACTCGCCAACATTGGGCTCTATTTTTTTTTTTTTGGTAAGGCAAATCTACCAGGGAACACGTCGTAGATCCCGTGTTCTCTCAGTGAACCCAGATATGCTCGACGGGGCTTGGACATGGCTGTGAGAGGGCCACCCAGTCTCAGTTCTCGACTATATTGCGATCAGCAACGGTGCTGCCGCGACGGGCCACCAGTACCAAAGGCTTCCAACTGGCAGAAAAGACCCTCGTTGCAGGAAAACAACGCGGAAACAAAACACGGCCACGGTCGCATTGCTCGCGCCGTGGCTAGGACCAAGTTCTACATTGATGTGGATGGCGAGCTTCATCATCACACGACTACGCTCAAAGGAAAGAGGTGAGACAATGCAGGAATCAGGCAACTCGCCCGTATGCGCAATGTATTTTGAGGCGTTTTCACCACATATGTACGGAGTACCAGAGTCGCGTTTCCTAGCGTTGAGCTTCAAAAAAAGGTTGTATTTTGCAGCGACGTCACAGGCCTCTCCAAGGGATGCGCAGCAACATTCCTGCGACGAGACATTGTCGATCGTCCGTGCCCTGCCCCTTATAAAGGAAAGCCCATGTCTGCCGCTGAGTAGACAGTTTCAAAGAACAAATACAAAGAAACCCTCGTTCCGATCCTCGTGCAATTGGAAAATCCGTCAACATCTTCCTGATGGCATCAACCTCGCACCACCAGTGAAACATCAAATCCACGTCTCGGCTTTGCCTTCTCTCTCCCCGCCACCATGTCTTGCAAAGCCCTCACGACCGAGGGCACCCAGTGGCACTTTTGCCCGTCCATGAGCGCCTCGGTCGTCTTCACCATCCTCTTTGCCGGCGTCACGCTCCTGCACGTCGCCCAGGCCCTCTTCCACCGCACCTGGTACGGCTGGGTCATTGTCGTGTCGGGCGCGCTGCAGGTCGCCACGTACGTCTTCCGCGACCTGAGCATCCTCGCGCCCGACAGCGAGCTCTACTACGTGCTGTGGTTCGTCCTCATCCTCGTCGCCTCCGTCTGGACAAACGCCTACGTCTACATGGTCTTTGGCCGCCTCGTCTGGCGCTACCACCCCGACCGCACCGTCCTCAAGCTCAAGGCCTGGCACTACGGCACCTCGTTTGTCGTCCTCGACATGCTCGCCTTTGTCGTGCAGGTCGGCGGCGCCGTCATGGCGGCGCGCCCCGGCGCCAAGTTGGACGACGTCATGCGCGGCCTGCACACGTACATGGTCGGCGTCGGCATCCAGGAGACCTTTATCCTCTGCTTCTGCGTCGTCGTCTTTGTGTTTCTCCGAGATGTCCGTCGCGAGCGAGGCAAGGTTGATGTTTCTTCGCCAACCCTCATGGTCTGGGTTCTCCTCGCTGCTCTGTTCTTGATCACGGTAAGTACATCTCCTCTTTTCTGCCAAGGAAAACAAAATGTCATTGATTGGTCCGTGTTCTTACTTTTGCAAGGTTCGAATCGTGTTCCGGCTGGTCGAGTATTCCAAGGGCCTCGACAGCACGATCCCCAACCAGGAAGGCTGGCAGTACGGACTGGATTCGCTCCCGATGTTGATGGCGCTCTTGCTTTTCAACGTCTTCCATCCCGGTCGCATCATGCCCGCCAACGAAACCAAGATTCCATCTTTCTTCGAGCGGAGGCGCCTAAAGCGCCAAGGCGTTGACCTTGAGAAGAATCCGTACTATGAGCACGTCATTTGAGTTGTGCAGGCCTTTGCAGCGCGAATAGCCGCCCATGCATAGTGGAAGCTTGCAACGGCAAGCTCTTTTAAAATGAGAAAAATGTCTGAGCGAAGCGAATGAAGAATTTTATTGCAGATTGGTGCTTGTGTGGTGGTCAGTTTGCTGGCATGTCGGTTTCTTTATTGGATTTCCAAGGTGCCGCGCAAATAGAAACAATGACTTTTGTTTCCGCTCTCGGCTCATGTGTTATTTTTCTTATACATCTTTGGCCCCATGTAATGGCAATGCAACAGTCCAGCACCTCACCCCTTGCCCGTTTTCTATCTTTCCAGGTCACCATTCTTGTGACAAGAAACTCGCCCAGGTCGTATAAGTGTTGAATCTACCCAGCCGCTGTTCTTGAAAACGCCATGGGGTGGGACGATGTGTACAGCGCTGTTCAAATCACTAGCATGTGGCTATTTGACGGGAAAAAGAGACCAGCCAAGGTGGCGGAATAATGTTCCTTCGCGCCTAGCCCACGCCATCAAACTCCCCGATGGTTGAATTCTCCCACCCGTACAAACCATCGCTCACGGGAATCCAGAGTATAACGTTATAGGTACTTTCTCGTTGACGCACGCACACACCTATCTGCTGTTCCACTAGCAAGACAACCTTGGCCGAAAAGTAGTACTTATTTTGTTGCCATACCCCTACCAGCGAATATCGACAAGCTCGTGGTCAATCTTAGAAGAAATGGAACAAACTGCTGCCGAGACACACGAAATGCTGCACATTGTGCCCGACGGCACCTTCACCGAGGGATTGACCGAGGGATTGAGAGAAAAAAACCGCCGTCCCCTCGGGCTCACTATTTATCGCACAGACTACGATAGCCCAGATCAGATTTGGGAGTTGCTTCTGCAGCGGCTGGATGTCGATTTGAAGGAGGAAGTCTCATACACCTTTCAAGACAGCCAGCACATACTCAAAGAGAAAGAGGCTACTGATAAGCTTCTTGCACTTGTTCAGATTGATGGACGATCCGACGCCACTGTTTTGAACAACCGCACAATGGGTCAGCTACGTATAATTTTCAAGGACCATACTGGCGGCAGCCCACTCAACGCCGACAACAGCGTCATGCAGTATTTTTTGCTTGCAGACGCTGAGGTCCTCGAGGCAGCGTCTCGTGGCGAGTACTGGGTCAAAATTGTGCAAGTACATTATGACGAGAAAGAGTTTCGGCCGCACCCCACACGCTTCACCGGAAAGCAGGACTATTTTGGCTGGATGAAAGTGGCAACCAGGAGTCTGTTGTACATTCGCACAAGGCTGGAAGACTTCGACCTGCCTGAGATTTTGGATCAAGTTCGCGCCGCAAACAGGAACCCATCCATTGAGTATCCTGTTCTGGACAAGAGGGGGGAAATGACGATTGTTTAGCTGAAAAAGAAAATGCTCTAGTTGGAGTCTGCATGCATTCAGGCGTTCCAAATGGCTCAGTCACGCAATAACCGATGGTTCACAGGGCTGCTAAACTAGACATACTATAAATGGCCTGCTCAGGGTTATCAATCAGCTGTCCGATTCTTCCTCGGCCACATACCCGGACTCAATCTTTCCAGGTCACGGTCTTTGTCACAAGAAACTCGTCCAGGCCCATGTTAGTGTTGAATCTACCCCAGCCGCTGTTCTTGACACCGCCATGCGGTAGGACAGGCTCATCATGTACTGTCTTGCTGTTGATGTGTACAGCGCTGTTCGAATTGTTAGCATGTGGCCATCTCAACATTCGTTTCATCCTCGGCCACGTACCCGGACTCAATCTTCTTTGCCAGCGCAAAGCCCTTTCGCAAGTCTTCGGTAAAGATTGCAGCCGATAGTCCATACCCTCCTTGGTTCGCCAGAGCCACTGCCTCGTCGTCGGTCCCGACAGTCAAGCAGGCGGCCAATGGCGCAAACGACTCGTCATTCCATATGCCCATGCGCTGATTCACATTTTCGAGAATAACGGGCGTGATTCGAACGCCCTCATCCTTGCCTTCGTTTGCGCCTGATCCAATGAGAACCCGCGCCCCGGATGCGAGTGCGCTGGCGATGGTGTCTTGAGCGCGCGCCTTTGATGCTGCTGAGACAATGGTTGGTCTTTCGGAAGCATCGCCACTGGTTGGCGGTTCTGCAGCTTTTTTGAGTGCCTCCTTGAACTTTTCTGCAACAAGAGCGTGTACTAGAATCCGGTCTGTGGACATGCAGATTTGGCCAGACTGTTGCTTCGTCAGCGCTCCGAAACTTACTGAATGAGAAAGGTCATCTTGCTCACATTCAAGAAAGATCCTGCTACGATGCTGCCAGCTGCCAGCTCCAGGTCTGCATCTGCACAGACAATGGCACTGTTCTTCCCGCCCAGCTCCATCAAGCAGGGTTTCAGATTCCTGCCGCACACTTCGGCAACCTTGCGACCGACGGCAGTGCTACCTGTAAAGTTAATCTTGCGCACGGCAGGATGCTCAATCATTGCATTGACCACCGCGGGGGCCGCTTTCGCCGAGCAAGACACAATGTTCAAGCATCCCGCAGGAAGCCCGGCATCCTGAAACGCGCGACCGATGGCGTGGTAGCAGCGCGGTGAGAGCTCGGAGGACTTGAGGATTGTTGTGTTGCCAGCTGCAAGCGCACAGGCAGCGGACCGGATGCCAAAGACATACGGCGCATTCCTTTAGAATACCCGATTTAGCTTTTGATTGCTTCTTCGTCTTTTCGATTTCATCTTGGTCGGTGAAGAAAGCAGCACTCACCAGGGAACAATTCCAAGGACGACGCCAATAGGCTCTTTGTAGACAATGGCACTCTGGCCGTCCTGCTCAACCACCGGTACGCTGCCGCAGATGGAAGTGATGCGCCCAGCCAGGTCACGAAGCATGCGGATACTCAGCGGCACGACGAAAAACTGCGAAGATCCCACGTCTGCCCCCATTTCTGTGCGCATGTACGCGGCGTTTTCCTCGAGGCGGCTCTCCAAAATGTCAGCCGCCTTGAGCAGAATATCGCGTCTCACCGTCGGCTTCGTCTGCGACCAGGCGGGCCAGGCGGCCGCCGCGGCGTCGACCGCTCTCACGGCATCCTCGGCGGTAGCATCCGTGGCTGCCCAGCAAGTCTCGCTGGTGTACGGACTGACGACGTCAAACGTGGCAGGTCCAATCTCCTCTTGGCCGGCGATCAGCAGCGGAACAATCGTCTGCGGGGATGCCATTTTCGTGTGACTGGGTTGGCTTGCCGGAGGCTCGACAGCATGGAGTTGCGCGCGGGCCGCACTAGAAGTCGGAGACGGACAATTCTCACAGCTTAGCAAAGCAATTTTAAAAGACACACGATCGATTGTGCAGGTCCGTCCAGGTGGGTGGCCGAGATTACCAGCCCCCGCCTAATAAATGCAGCCTGCCGTTTTTGTGGAAGCTTGGCTCAACACAAGGCACAACGAGGCACAACAAGGCTCCAAAGTTGTAATTCAGTGGACCAAAGATGCTTGAGAACTATCAACTATGTCGTCGCGCATCTATAATGATTCTTTTGCACCTCCTTGTTCTAGACCAATTGTCCTACCGCAGTTGGACAGCCAAAAGAGGGCATGCGTATTCAGATTGCGCGTACCCTGGAGAGAATTCTAGAGCCGCGGCAAAAGTCTCGAGAGCTGCCAGCGGAAAAGGGCTTGATGGTAGTTGAGGTGTACGCAGTGGATGGGCCAAACTCTCTCGCGCTCGCCAAGTTCAGGTCTGTTGACCGAATACCTGTGCACCAAACAGGCAATTCGCCCGCAGTTGCGTCAGGCCTCAGTAGAGAGCCTGAGTCGAGTACAGAAAACGAGCCTCGTGCATTTCTTCCGGACAACCTGGGCGTGTGAGGACTCGATTCGCGCGGGTTCTACGCCGGCCTGACGCCGCACCTGTTGCGGTCCAACCGCTCAGCTGTCAGTACGTTTCGAGTGTACGAGGTTGTTCTAGAAGTATTTGGGGCCAGCTCTTGACAGGGCAATATAAACATTGCATTGCTAATACAAGCTGCCGCGTATCGTAACATGACAATATGTCAGGTTGAATGCTATATTGTCAAAATATGTAAAAGTGCATTTCATATGCTATTGCCGTATGTTGTTTTATTGTCACACCACTACCACCACTCACCAGAGTGGGAAAAGCAGCCCGCCAGGAAATTGGTGCTGGCTGGGGTGTAAATCCACGATTAGGAAACCCACAATGGGGGAAAAACCGGCGGATGACTCTGGAAACGACCATTAGCAACTTGGAAGAAAGGTTGCGAACCGGCATTGACTTGAGAAAGTCGAGTAGTAAAAAGAGCCGCTTTTCCTAATGAGGCTGTGGAAGGAACTACCACTGAGAGGAAACAAGGAAAGCTGCCGGTACGCGATACATAGACATGGTCCTGTTTCCAGGCTCACGCACTCGCGTACAGCTGAGCTAGTCTAGCTACGTGGCGTACAATTACTCACAGGCTACTGACTAGACTGCTTTATTAGTCATGTTTGAAATGGTAGCCACGTCGCCAGCTACCATGGAGAGCATGCAGCAGCCTGACTCTCCATTCGAAAGGCGAGTCATTGCTCAACCAATCTGGCCAGTTAGTGCGATGTTTCAACTTGTCTAAATTGACTTGGATTATTTCGCAAACGTAGCATGACGCACTTGACTCATCGCTGCGTGGGTGAGCTTCAGGTCGAGTGCTAGGATCATTGCTAAAATGTGCAGCTTAATTGACCAGTGTCAACTGGTCATGTATAATTTGGAAGTATCGCCCATATCTGTGACCCACCATTTTCAATGTGTTTTGAAGCCGGGGCGGTCGCGGCGATTGTAAAGTCTACAACTCAGCGTTCGCCATACCGCGACAAGAATGGATGGCTTGTGCTGTTCATTTAGCGGGCAGCTACGGATTGATACACTCGATAGAGCAAAACATGTCCCACCATCACCAAGGCGTGCTTATGCTTGGCCTTTATTTGGTAAAGTGCGTGAGCATACAGCACGTCAGATTTATAGGAGTTTACAACGCTTTTCCGAGGACTCCCTCCACAAAACCAAAGCAGCGTAGTGACTCCTGGTAGTTATGGTGCGTAGATAAGTGTAACGATGGCTTATTTAC
>JAPFRW010000357.1:0-21232 GCA_030778065.1 Akanthomyces uredinophilus
CCCCCCCCCCCCCTGCCTAGTCGGTCGCTGATAGGGCCCATGGCAGCTCGAGGTAGTCCAAGCGCACGGCGCTTACATGCATCTGTTTCTTGCTCACCTTGGCCATCGGTCTCGGGGTAGGTGAAGTCACTTTGGGGTAGACCCTACAAGTTGCAACGGAAAGGCCACGGCTGATACGAGGCATCGCCTGTTATGATGTGGTGTCTGCTGCATCTTTGCTCGCCAACTTTGGGGGTTCGCGGCCGAGTCTTTACTGAAAACGACAGCACCGTGGCTAGCTTGCAGTCCGAGTACTGGCATCAGACCGCATGCATCGTCCATCGTGCATCTTTTCTTCTCTTCTTCTTCTCCATCTTCCTCTTTCCGTAGTCTAAAGTAATGGTGATCCCAAAAATAGCAAATGCGCACCTTGCGTTAGGTTCTGAGGCGAAGCGCAGAAGCCCTATTTGCCTCGCCTGATGTCGTCCTCTCGGTGGGAACAGGCTGCAGGGGAAAGAAGGCATGGATGACCCCTGCCTACCAGGCTACCGAACTGCATTATTTTGAACAGATTCTACTCGACACGACTATTATTGGAAAAAGCCAGGTGAGTTGGTGGGTAGAGCTTAGCTGTCTTGGCCCCCTGCTGGGAACTCATGTACACATGCCCATTGTGCCAGCGACTAACACCATCACAGTTGGCTTGGCAATTTTTGTGCAAGGGTCACAGATACAATCCCCCCTCCATGAATCTCGTGTCTATTCCTCATTCAGCCGTGGTCCAAGACCTCAGTTGGCCCGGTCTGAGAGACAAAGCTACATGCAAGCAGGCGCCGCCAGAGAGGGCACGAAATCCGGTGGAATAACTACCAGTAGAAGCTCACCAATTAGCGCCCAGGGCATCGTTCGGGACTGGGGGGCCATGTCCAGGAACCCTCGAATCCACCAACCCGGAGCCAGAAGGAAACGCCCGCACTTGGCACCAGGCTCCGTGTTAGTGCGGCGCGTCGTCCCCAACGTCCCCAGCTTTCACTGATCAGCTGGGAGACCTTTGTTACCGCTGTCTCTGATTCTCTATGGGCTTGTCGTCATCAGGTTTGTGAGGAATTTTTCTCGGGCAAGTTGTTCTTGCCAAAGGGTCCTCCAAGTACCCTGCACAGCCTCTAAAAGGGCAGTGCTGGTTGAATCCATCGTTTCGGGCACTGGGATGACAATGTACGGTTGGTTTCGTGTAGGCATCGCCTCGTCCGGGGCGGCCGTGTTTCGAGGCCAGCGTCAGCCAGGGCGACGGTATTGGGGAAAGGAGGGCAGAGGGGGGAGGGGGAGGCGCCAGCTTCTGCTGCAGGCCAGGTGTCAAAATCACTGGCTTTGTCTTTCGTTGGTGGGTTCGGCCACAGGTCCCGGCATGGCGGTTTACGTGCAGCCACTCTCGTGAGAGACCGTGGATGCAGCCCATTTCCAATGCCAACGCTTCCGAGCCCTCTAGCGCAAGGCGGCCATGGGCACCCATGCTGATCTATGTTTGGTCTTTTTTTAGCGTCACCCTTTGTTCTCCTTCAGATGTATCCTCTGCACTGGCGGTGTATGCACGTAGTACATGCTCGCAAGGGCCTGGTTCAGCCTATCCGCCCAGCCTGTGATATGGAGAGTCCGGCGCCATCGTGGGCGCAGAAACCCACCACGCCCACCCCCCCCTGCAAGCGCCTTTGTTGGAGAATACCGCTTGCTGTTGCCCCCCTGTCGGAAGCTATGCTCTTCCTCGAGGCGATCAGCTCTTGGATGCGTAAACGCCTGCATCACAGTTCGCCCAACTTTAGCTAGATGGATCCCACACCATCTCGGGATGAGGAGGGGCACCTGCTGCCTTTGCCGCCTTCACCTTGGAGCCTCCGAACCAACAAATTTTTGGCGACTATCTATTAAAGGCAATTGATGCCTACCTCTTCCAATGATTGATCCATCACACTCGGCATCCTTTCTCTCTGGCCTCTCTACCTTGGCTTTACTGCTTCTTGTCTTGCAGTTTGTCCTCTCAGCTTACATCTCTACATCAAAGACAAACAAGTTATTACGACACCCCAGTCTCCGACTTTGACATAGCTTGTCACCTCGGCTCCCATTACATTCCCCGTTGTTTGCTCTGCACCTTCTTTGCCGATTTGGCGACGGCGACAGAGACATTCATCTGGTGTTTGGCCTGTGATAAATGAAGCTTCCGGTTGCGCCACTCAAAAGACTTACACTGGAAACCATGCCGCCAACTCTTCGCCTATCTGTGCCGACGGCAGAGAGCTACCACGACGCAAACCGCGACCAATATGGAACCCCAAACAGCGAATCGGACTCTGACGACGGGTCCTATGTGAGCGACGACGACGAGCAATCAGACCAGGTCGTCTCCCCTACACGTCTGGTTTACAACCTGGAGGAACTCCCGGAAAAGACAAAGTCGACTGTCCGCGATACTTTCAACGAGCCACCGGCCATGGTCGTGCAGCACTGTCGCCAGATGGGAGACACATTTGCCTTTCAAATGTCCGAGGTCGTGACCCGCTCCGTGCGCATCCGCGCGCCGACCTCCGGTGAAGCACGAATGATTTGCTCCTGTGCGCAGGGCGCGCACGAGGGCGACAAGCAGCCCTGCAGTCACATTCTCTGGCTCCTCGACCAGCTCGTCAACCAGACGCTGTATCGCGCCAACCACGAAGCGCCACTTACCATGACCTCTGCTGGCTACCCCAAAGAGATGGGAGATCCTTTCGAGGCCATCTCCGAACACCACCTGAACATAGTGGCCGACGGCCTGCACTGCCGACACGTCGACCCAGACTGCTACGACCCCAGACAGGCCGACAAGCACCGCATTCAAGAATCGCGAAATCTCCTGTCCTCGGTATACCAAACCGAGACCGACTCCTTCCGCCCCGAAATCTTTGACAGCCCGCTTCTCGGCCCGCCAATCGTCAAACCCCAAGATCTCGACTACACTGTATTCCGCATGCTGGTCGACGACGACATCTTCTTCAATTACTTCCTCTCAGAGACGACGCGGGGGAGCGATGCTCTTCAGCAGTTTCGCCTGCTCACGCACCGAATAAACGCGGTTCTTCAGGACTTTGACGCACACAACTCGGGAGTCTCCAGCGGCGAGCCAAACACCCCTCCAGGAACTCACTCGGTCGCATGGGCAGCACGCCACATCGAGGGCGTGATTAGCCTCGTCCGCTACGCCATGTGGAGTGGCAAGCGACCCCTCAGAGCCGCTGAGAAGGAATTTGCCGCAAAGACTCTCATTCACATCCTCGATTGTGTCGCGAAGCGACACAATGACGTCCAGGCCGGTGGGCGGCGCCCGGACCGAAGCCTCTTCCTCCGCTTCCTCGGAGACGTGGATCGCGGCTTCGTTCTGGACGAGCTCGAGAAGATCCCGGACGGCGCGCAAAAGTTTACGCATCACCTTGAGCGAATCGTCAACGAAATGGCCCAAATAGAAGCGGCGCCGACATATGTGAATAGATTCCGCAAATTCATTGCGCAGCTGAAGATGAGCGGTCCGCCGCGTCTGAAGCGCGAGAACTCGGACAGTGACGACGAGGGTGCGTTCAAACGCAGGGCTTAATAGGATGGCTTGATGGCATGGGGAAAGGCGGATCACATAATTTTGCATGTCGAGTCTCGTCAGATGCAAATTCTATTTTCGTTGTATATTTTTTTCTACATTTGAATCCACTTATATCTTTCTTCTTCAAAATCATTCCTCAAAATTGCGTTTGCCGTTGCTGTCATGTGCCACCTCCATCTATCTTTGAAGACCTTTCTTGAATTTCTCCAAAGCCGCCTCGACGGCAGAAAGAGTAGGTCTGCTTGGAAATGCATAATTTGTCGCACACGTCTTGCGAGTCTCGATGTGGTGCCGAACCCATTTCTCCGAATCGGACACGCGCTTCGTCCAAAACATCTTGGCCATGCGTAGAATATCCTCCGGCGTTGGTTCCACCCCATCCTCTCGCTCTCGCAGAGTGAGTCTATTGCCCGAGCGCACAATGACGCTGCTGAGTGTAGGAGCATGGCCCTCGGTGCACCAGTCGATGAGGCGACGCATCTCGTGCGGCGTGCGCGAGTAAAGAGGAAACTCGACCGTCGGCTCCGTCTCGTACGAGGTCCATATGGCGGCGCGGTGCGGCGCGCTCTGCGCCTCAAAGAGGCACCACAGCACGCGGCCGAGCATGTACACCTCGCAGCATTCTTGCTCCTCGGGACGGAGGCACTGCCAGGCCACGTTGTAGCCCTTTCTGCCAACGGGCCAGGCGTACTCCTCGCCGCCGACGAGCTCCTCCCAGTGCGGCAGCATCTGGGCCATGAGGTCCGCGTAACCGCCGCGGAGCGGCTCGGGCGTGTCCTCGGCGACGGCGAGCTCGCGGATGCACTCGATGTTGTTGATCTCGGGGGCGGAAAACTCGGACCAGACGCCGCGCTGCTCAAAGTCGACCATGATGGCCTCGTGCGCGTCGGACAGCAGAATGTTGTCCAGGCGCAGGTCCGAGTAGTACGTGTCGCACGTCTGGTGGAAGTGGCGCAGGCCTCGCACGACCTGCAGCGCCCAGCTCGCCTCCCGGTCGTACGGGATCTTGTTGCGCAGCGCCAGATGCGGAACGTGGCCGCGGATGGTGCCGTGCGGGTGATATGTCAGGGTGAAGCCGACGACGGCCGTCTTGGAGCCAAAGCCGCACTTTTTGACGACGAGGTGACGGGGCCGCGCGATGATGCTGGGGTGCGGATGCATGCGGAGAAGGTGCCGCAGCTCGTGGTAGAGATACTTTGTGTGGCTTGTGATGGCTTTGAAGACGAATGTTTTGCCCTTGTGCTCGACAACGGAGACGCTATCGTGAGGCTGCGCCTTGTAGTGCAGCTCGCCGAGGTCAATCGTTGGAGGGAGCTGGATGCACTCGTCCTTCCACATGTCCTGCAGATGCTGCACCGAGTGCATCTGCCGCTCCAGATGATGCGTAGGCACAATGGAAATCCGCGCATCGCATGGGCTGGCTGGAAGGTTGTGGAAAACGATGCGCGAGCCGAATGGAAACTTGTTGTAATCGTAGGCCTCTTTCGAGCTGTTGGTCCAATGCTGCAGGCAGCGGACAATGTGTCGGGTGACACCGAGGCCTCGCGTCGCCCGGGTGTCTCTCGTGTGAAACGCGATGCTAAGATCCAGAACCTGGCGCAGGTTGGGGCAAATGGTCGAGTGGTTGGGTATGAAGACGTCGAGGCGGTGCGGCTGCGTCGGCCCGAGGAAGAGCGGGACGGCGTAAAACTGCGTGCCAAAGGCGATGCAGCCGTCAATGCGCCACGATGGACTGGTAGGGAACTCGAGGCTGTCGATTCGGTTCTTGGGGTTGAGAAAGGACGTTGCCCAGCGCGCTGATGCTGGTTCTGGGGCGGCCTGCTTGGGCTTACATGCCGGCGGCTTGTAGAAAGCCGCCGATGGGAGCGCGACTTGGCGAGCAACGTCTTGGTTGAGCTCCATTATGAGGATGAAGGAGGAGACGGTTTAAAGAGCTTTCAAGGTAAAACACAAGGGATGCCAGCACGGCAGCAAAGTAAATAAATAGACTGCCGAAACGAGTGACGACTTTACAATAGCTGGGCTTTTGTCACTTGACACTTTACGACTCCATGATCACGGCAGTAGAAAAGTTTGAGAAATAATGCATGAGAAATTGGCTCTCGAATATGTTTACTCGAAAACGGCGAGATGCTTCTGTCCGCCGCCGTCAGAAACGGGTGTACAGCGGTGAACATCGTGTTCGCGGCTGCAGCGGCCCGGCCCGTGAGCGTGGCAAAGACTCGAATGGCGCGCGAAGCATACCACGAACTGCTCCGCAGTGCTCAATTGCATGTATTTTGCTCAAGCTGATGCCAATAATGGGGGCGGAACTTGTGGTTCCTGCACTATATGGAGTTGGACGACTGCGACGATGTGCTGCATGGCTTACTATGTAAGCGACTATCGCCGGGCCGTCCATATGTTTCGTGCTGGGATGATGCTTGCCGGGGGAGTACGGTAATAGCCAAAGCTATAGGTCTATGATACGGCATGTTGCGTCAAGGAAAAAAGGCATCATGCATGAAAATGCAATGGATTGTGCGTCAGGATAGCCAGCTTAAGCCACGAACAGCCGTCTGCGCCGTGACTATCAGTCCCTACCTTACTGAGCATTACTAGAAGGATTATTATAAATATTACTATCGAGAAAAAGACATAGAGCTGTGCCCAAAGATGACTATATTTACATGCCATCTACTTCTCCTTTGGAAGGTCCATGTGAATTTCCAGCCTCGATCGTGCCACTACCGTACGCCAACTACGGCGTGCAGCATTGTTCGCTGATGGTTTCTACGTCGCTGAAAGTAGAAACATTTTTCAACCCCATGCTTACAAGAAAAGCAGATCTAGATGTCGTTCACCTTGAGTATTGTGGCTTACCCGGCTGGCAGCTGGAAGCGTGCGAGGGACTCCTCGGGCGCACTGCTCGTGCGACAGCACTGTCTCCGCGAGACAAAAGGCGATCAGCAACCACCCGGAGTTCAATTACACCCACTTGCAATGCCTCAGCTACGGTAGAGCTATTGCTGATTCGCCAGCCGTAGCTGCACCCTCTCACCGGTCGACGCCACACGATGCTGTGCGACTCGAGCGAAGGCTACACAAGACATGGAGTGTGCCAAGGCAGTGGCAGCGCTCTTTTCATGAAGTCTAATGTCCGAAGTCGCAAGGGCAAAAAAGAAGGGGCCTCCCTTTTGAGGCAAGCGAGCATTTCACGAGACGCTGCAGATTTGACGACGGAAATGCACCATCGCGGAGCCCTGGGTACTTTTTGTAGCAAACAATCTACTACCCGCTCTGGCACAAGATTTGATCTTTGCCAAGCGAATGACTTGCATCTAACCAGAGACATGTCATTTCTTAAAAAAAAGACGGAATTGAATTATGAAAGAGCGTTGGGCACACGTCCATGTCAGGGTCTGAGGCCGTCTGCCACACTGACACTGAGCCGTGTCCGGTGTGTAACAAAGAGCGACCAGGATCTTGGGCTGTCGGGAAGGAGCTGGAAATTTGAATCACTTTTGATTCGACCACGGAATCGCGCCCGGAGCAGCTGACTACGCCTCCCAGCAAATCCCTGGCATTCTGCGCCTCTAAAATGGCCACCCTCCGCCGCACCGGGCGGCCATGGCAGCCTGGCAAACCGCTGTGCTCGTTCGATTCAGCCTGCCTGCTTCTCACCGGATGTCGCTCATTCTTTCTCCTTCTCCTCTCCTCTTACACATCCACACAATTGCCGCGCCCAGATCTTGCATGGAAACGGCAGCAATAGCAATAGCAGCAGCAGCAGCAGCAGCAGCAGCAGCAGCAGCGAATCTGCGACTCATCAGCAAAGGCCTCTTTGTGCCGCGCGATACATCCTTTAAGCTTACTGACGTCTTGTTTCCCGCATCCTGCAGCCTGCGCCCCCCTCCCACTTTGCTCGTCGCCCGCATTATTTTGTTTTGCCGGATGCAAACTCTGGCCCCCGCGAATTGATTGCGAGCAGTAGCTTACAGTCTTTTTCTTGTCTGGGACAGCGCCCCTGCTTCCATTCGTGCTCTAGTCTAGTCAATCCTGGCAGACGTTGTTATTATACGGATCTTCTCCGAGGTACTTGCCGCCAACGGGGGTCTTTGCGCACTTTGTCGCTGCCGTCTGGCCCCCTTGAGGCGCAGCTTTGTGTGCATAGGGTCACTTACGTTTCTAATCTTGGTGCAGGTTCGAGAAAACCAAGAGTCTTCTTTGTTCACCGGGTCCACAGCTTTCACTCACCGGGCTGCCTTGAACCACCAGCGACTCCACGACAGATCCTAGATTGACCCGCATCTTCCCTGTGCCTCGACACAGCATTTGCTCCAACCTCTCGGTTTGACTGCGTGCAGCCAGTGAGACGAGGGTCGGCGTCTGTTGATACTCCCTGTTTTGTACACCCATGCTTTCACTATAGACGCTGCACATTCTTGTCCAACCCACCAAGTCTCATACAACCACAATGGTAAGAGGATTCCTGTCATGTATAAAGCTTGCTGTGCGGCCCCTTCCCGTCATGCCCCTCTACTGTCGTACCATCATCTCATCTCTTCATATATCCCCGTCCCCATTACATATTACCTTGGACTTCGATGCACCGTTACTCGGTCTTGTGTATGTGTCGTCGCGTTGTCCTATGTTGATGTGCGTCTAGGATCCGCCAGCTTCACGCTTCTTCTATCCCGGCACCGACCGGGAGGCGAATGACTTCGCTCACGACCAACAGGTAACCCACCCCTGTGCAGTGAACAATAGTTCAGCCTGCTTGGTATATAATCCCCCACTGTGGTACGCTGCTTTCCCTCCTGATCCCACAGTGGAAATTGAACCTGCTTCAAAACGGAGGAAGCTACGTCCTTCGGACCCCCAAGGTGCCTCCCCCACACAGATAGCATCCTATACCCCGGACATACTCCAGCTGGCCCCACGAGGATTACCATTGATCTGCCCGGCTTTCGGGCGAAACACTTGTGACTTTCAACAATTGGCCCTGGCAAGCTTCCCTATGGAGCCCCATACTCACACTCTGTCAAGAGGGTGGGCGGCTGAGCTTGGGAGGCTTGTATGCTCTTGCAGCACAACAAGTTCCCAAGAGCCTGACGGTACGTTTATCTAACTGAGAGCATGCTGTAATGATCCTGTCAATGTGCCTGCTCTGACATATGACCAGGATATGAGCGCCTCATTGATGACCAGCCTAACTATGACCCAAATCAACAGTATGTAGCTGAAAAGACTTCTCTGGCGCTTTCAACTGATGTCCGTCTGTTTCCCACGTATCATGCGTGGGAAGCTGATGCCGGCAGATATTCCAATCAGAATGTCGTAAGGCCGCATGAATTCGACGGACAACAGCTGTTTGAGCCCCATTCCACCACGAACCCTTCCAACTCGCCACAAAATCCTTGTTCGCTCAGTTCAGAGTCTGAAACCGATCTAATTCCAATTTCGGTATACACTGTTCTGCATCGAGCACAACCTCAGCCAGAGATTGCGCATGCGCAGTGGAGCGGGCCGCGGCCAGGGAAGCGTGGACCCTTTAGAGACCCAGGCCTTCGCCAAGACACGGCACACACAAGACGGATTGGATGCTGCATACGATGTAGAATGCAAAGAATACGTGTCAGTTTATCTTGTGTTTTCCCCGAACCAGAAATGGTCCCCTATCTGACTCAATTCTAGTGCGATAAGAACCCTGATGATCCAGACGGCATTTGCCTCACTTGCACAAAAGTCACGATTACAAAGAAAGGCCAGCTTCCCTGCTTGCGCTACAAAATCGCTGATGTAGCTTTGTACAAGTCCGGGGACGTGCCTGGTTTCGAGTGGACCAGGCGGTGGTCGAATGAATTGTCTGATCCAATTGATACATGGGCATCCCCCGAAATCCGGACCATCCGTGTATCGGAGGGCTACTCTGACAACTTTGTGGAATTGCAGGTTCGCCAATTTATCCCCATGGAAGGGGACAAGCTGGTGAGGACGTGGGACTACAATGGGGTGAAAAAGTCCGCCAGCATACCGCCATATGCACTCGTCGACACCCACAAGGCCAGAAAGGCTTTCGCCAGACATATTGATGCCTGCATAAATGATACTTTGAAGAAAATCACGGGATCAATAAAAGGATCGTCGATCAAGATGATGACGAGGACCTATTTCGAAGCTCATCGTCTCGCTCAAAAAAAGGACATCCCGCAGGAGGTTTCCAGTATCCTTCAATCTACATTCAGGCTCTGGACATCGACTAGACTGAATACCATCTCGTGCTTCATTGTGGGTGACGACACTCTGGGAATGCCGAAAGATATACTGGACGAGACCAGCCCCACGCCAGGCAAGGTTCTAGTGCCGCCAGTCATGGGCGCGCAGCTCAATCTGATGATGATTCACGAAATTCAAGCAAGGCTACGAAAGACGGTACTGGATCAGCTGCAAAAGATTGTTCAGAAGAACAAGCACAGCACTTGGCTAGTCACGTACTTTGTGGATTTTATCCTGTTGCACAATGCATCCATGATCATCGCTCACGATGCAGGATATGCAAAGAAGCATGGTATTGGTGTAAGTCATGGCTCTATACCTACAAACAAACTTCAAGAGGGTTTCTTTCTTTCGACATTGGCTGACGGTGATGCTAGCGGCGCTTCGCCCGCGAAGACAAGGTCAAGGAGTACCATGTTGGTGAGTGCTCCAATGAGACTATACTAAAGTGAATGTCTAACTTTTCTCAGGAGCGAATATCGTTCTTGCATACTTTCACTACTGCAACAAGGGTCTGTACCCATTTTCCGACGAGTGCAACGAGTCAGAATTGAGAAGCCTGGCAGAATTGACCGAGCATGAGCTCGGGCTTGTTCGTGCCACGGCAGCATATGCAAAATTTCGAGGTAAGTCATCCTTGAAACACCAGTTGACTGCAACCTGACCCCTGCGAAGAGGTGGAATGGCAGAAACTGCGGGAGTCGGAGAAATATGACCACCCTGAATACTACATTTCACAGATGTTTGAGCAAAATTGGAAACCAAGGTCCATGGTTGTTTAGTGGACTCAAAACTACATTAGAACATAGAGAAAACTACACTACCAGGAGGAGATGAGTAATTTCAGTATAGACGACTGTTTACACCCGATTGTGCATTCTTTCTATCAACTAATTTCAACCTGGCGCCAAGTACTGTCGTGTTGTGGTACTGTACTCCGCCAGTGCCCCCTAAATTTAGATAATCGAGCCAAAGATCCGAATTACCGGAACCGGTGTGACGAAGAGACGAGGGTACCGGCCCTGCGTTTTCCAAAAATGCTAGACAATCGTGACACGTTACCTGTACCGTTGGAATTCCCGCTTTTTGTCCCTGCCCAGGGACATGACAGGCTTCTGGAACCAGAGTTCCCGCTTAGACGACCCTCCTCTCCGCAGAGAGAGGACAAACCTGTACACCATGTATGGGGGCCGAACACCCAGATGGAAAGGGGCAACTAGTAAGACACGCTCGCCACGTGTGCGGCCCCGTCCGTCCCGTCCGCGACTTCCGTGTAGCAACGCATACCTCCGACGAACGCGGCACGATCGTGTTGTACAAGCTGCGCGAAGTGGGGTGTCAAGCTCCAAGCACTCTGCTGCCCGCACGGCTGGAAGCATGCTTGTTCCAGCAGAAACGACAAAAATACTCGAGTATGATTGGCCGGCATGAGACGAATTGGCTGATCTGTAATGTCTGCCACTCTGCAGACGGTTGCAGGAACGGCTGGGTTCTTAGCCGGCCACAAGACAGCAAGCTGCCCATCCGTTTTCGCCCCGTCGCCCCTCTGTCCCGAGCACGTCACTTCCGTCATCTAGCCGTTATGGAGGTCAAGGTGAATGCAGCGCGGCTAACATGTCGCTACTCAATGAAGAAAGTTACGAGTGCCCAGCGGGCTGGCGCATGCTTGGCCGCGGCCCAATGTCTGGGCCCGCGAACCCATCGCCCGTTGCACCCAACGTCCCCGTCAGACACGTCGAGACTAATTTGTCGGCGCTGCACACCTACCGCATTTTGCTTGGGTCGGGAGAAGAAACTCTGCAGCAAAGTCTGGGCTTTCTCGCTTGCCATCTGAAAGAGGATTTGATGGGCCCGTGTTCCTCTCGGATGCACCGTTCGGCCGGCTTCATCATGAGCGCCATCTTGCGTTCCGCACACCGAGAAGGGCCATGGTAGGGCTCACGCTTTACGTGGGTTTCGGGAAACGGAGATGAAGAAAGGAGGTGACAATGGGACAGTAGCCATGCAAAACACGCCAATGTTAGAGTCGCTCGAGTAAACCGTGGACCGTTGAGGAGTATAAAACCGTCCGACAACGCCATTGTAAGAACGTATCTATGGACCATCTCACTTCTCATCATCCCCAATCACTACTTCTATTATATCCCTACAACTCTACAGTTTTTCTTCACTATCCCTTCACCTCGCAGAATACAATGGCTCCCCTTGAGATCGAACAGGTCATGGCGACCAGCCAGGCCTCCCTCCAGACGCAGTGCAACACCCCAGTTGTAGCCGGGCAGCCGGCAAGCTTGCCTTTAGGCTTCCCAAGCTTTTTGAACTCTCCCATGAGCTGGGTAGGCAAACAATACTCAGATGAAGCTTCCTATGCCGTGGTGCTGGGTTCTGAAGACGTGGCCGAGCTCGACAGTGCGCTAGAGAATTTCAAGTGTAAGTTCTAATTGTTCAAACTGAGCATAGAAATAATGCTAACAAAAGGCAAAAACAGCCCTGGGTCTGGACGGGGACTTGGTGGACAAGAACAACTTCCCTCTACCCCAGCTTTCCAAAAAGCTGAACGCAATGAGGCAGGAGGTGTACAACGGGCGCGGATTCGGTCTTCTGCGAGGACTCGACGTCAATGCTTACAGCGTGGATGATTTAACAATCATCTACCTTGGTATCCAGTGCTACATTGGAAACAAGTTTGGTCGCCAAGATAAGAAGGGTAACATGTTGGGCAAGTCTAGCGTCCTACCGCCGCAAATACCGAGTGCTAATACGAACAAGTTCACATTGTCGTTGACAACTCCTCGCCAAATACAGCCGACCATCACCGTCACTCCACAGCACCCATTGTAAGCTGGAAGCTACTCAAAGCGTCAAGAATGTGCCGACTGACAGGGATAGACTTTCCACAATGAAGAGTCGGGCGATGTGATTAGCTGGCTTACTCGAAGCACAGCAGCCTCTGGCGGCAAATGCATCATCGCCTCTGCCCACACGGTCTACAATGTCCTCGCTGCGACACGCCCAGATTTAATCCGTGTTCTTGCACGATCGGACTGGCCTTTTGCCTTGTGAGTCGACATTCTGCAAGCATGGAAAGAAGCGCCTCATTGTTAACAGAGTGCTCCCTTCAACAGACCCAAGTTCCACTGCCGACCGGTGCTGCAACATCACGACGGCAAAATGCTCATCAACTTTGGCCGCGCTGCTTTGATGGGAAGCGCAAGCCATCCCCGCCCTTCCTCATTGCCTCGGCTGACGCCGATCCAAGTCGAGGCCCTAGACGCGATTGAGGCCATCGCCAAGGCCACGCAGCTCGAGATGACGACCGTGGCGGGCGACGTTCATTTCATCAACAACTTTGCCGTGCTGCACCGTCGCGAAGGCTTTGTGGACGGGGAGCAGGCCAGCGAGAAGCGCCACCTCGTGCGCATGAGGCTGCGTGATGACGAGCTGGGCTGGGCAGTGCCCGAGGAGCTCCAGTCAGAATGGACGCAGGCCTTTGGGGAGGCGGGAAGCAAGGTCTGGCACCTCGTACCTATGCCCGAAGGTTTCTTTCTCTTGCGAGGTCAAGCGAACTAGTTTGGCGGGTCAAGGCGCGCCGTGTGTCTCGGTTCGAGAGAGGTTGACGTTGCAGCCAGCTTGTAAACTTGAGGACTTCTCATGTACACAGTACGGCTTTCAAACCGACATAAGACTGTAATCCTTTTCTTTTGAATTTAATTAGTATTATCGTCTTTGCAGATTTGTCTGCCTCAGTGTGCCTCGTGTGCAATGTCATGATGCCAAGGACTTACAAGTCTACACAGTGCGTCCTTTCACCGAAAGGCCGTGCCGATAGCACTGTCTTCCCGCGACACCTCTCAAGGTCTGATCCCTATTTCCATTATCGCACGGTCGCAACGTCGCCAGCACCTGCGGCACTGTATTTTTAATGCAGCACACCGTTTGACGACTTGACTTCAACGGCATAGAGTATATTTTCATCGAAGAAAATCCGAGTGATCTGGCTCCTGCGATAGCCAAACGCCGACAAGATGCCCGCTCCCTCGGGCAAGGCCAAGGACCAGCGCGCCGACAGCTCAAACTACGCGCCCGTATACCAAGACGAGAACGACCATGACGATACTCAGGACCAGAACCAGAATGCACACAATCCAAAGTCACGGGCGCAGCAATACCCAATGGCGCCGCTCGTAGCACCGCCGCCGACCGGAGGCCGCTATCGCATGATTGCCATGGCTAGCTGCATCGTCATACTCGTGGCCGCCAATCTATACCTTTCTCTACCATACGCCTTTGCCGGCCACGGGTACCGCAACGACAATTGCCCCGTGCCGCCAGAGGACCTCCCACAATACTTTCGCACGTCGCCGAACCCGTGGCCCGGACCGACGGCCACCGGTGCGCCCGCGTTCCTCGCGCAGACTCGCGTGTTCGACCCGACGGCCGCATTTGTGCCCAATGAGCCGCTGCAGACGTCGATGCCGATTGAGGGAATGAAGACTGGAAACGAGAGCATCTTCAGAATGATGGCGTTTCTCTCGCCGTACTTTCCCTCGCCCGGCTTTGGCGTGGACGAGTACCCGTTGCCCGAGGGCGCCAAGATTGTGCAGGTCCAGATGCTGTCGCGCCACGGCTCACGGTACCCCACGTCGGGGTCAGACGTCGTGCGCTTCGGAAACAAGGTTGCTGATGCAAAGAGCAATGCCACGTTCAAAGGAGCTCTGGGGTTTCTGCAGGAGTGGACATATGAGCTCGGCAACGACATTCTGGTGCCAAAGGGGCGACAGGAGCTGTTTGATTCCGGCGTCCTGCACAGTTACATGTATGGAAAGCTGTACAACCCAAGCAGCAAAATCATTGTGCGTACGACTACGCAAGACCGCATGCTCAAGTCTGCCGAAAACTGGCTGGCTGGCTTCTTTGGCCTTGACTGGCGGAACAATGCTACCATCGAAGTCCTCATTGAAGGCAAAAACTATAACAACTCACTTGCTGGCTACCTGAACTGCCCAAATGCAAACACCAAAACTCCCGGCTATGAAGCCCCAACCACATGGGTCGGCATTTATCTCAAGGACGGTAGGTTGTCTGATCCGGTTGTCCAACGGCGCCTCATTTGCTAATCAAATCAAGCTGTATCGCGATTCAACGCCATGTCTGAGAACTTTGAATGGACAGCGCAGGATGTATACGCCGCGCAAACCATGTGTCCATATGAGACTGTGTCCTATGGCTTCAGCAAGTTCTGCGACCTCTTTACGTACGAGGAGTGGGTGCATTTTGGCTATTCGATCGATCTGTCCTTTTCCTCCACCAACGCTTTCCACAGCCCAACAGGTGTATGTACTTGTCCCAACTCTATTAGAAAACAGTAGCTAACGTATTTACACAGCGTGCTATCGGCCTCGGCTATCAGCAAGAGGTCATGGCTCGGCTCAAGAACCATACTCTTGGGTACTCTGGCTCTCAAATCAACGTCACTCTCGACAACAACCTCGAAACCTTTCCTCTCAACCAGAGCCTCTACTTTGACTTTTCTCACGATACCAACATCGTCTCTGTCCTGACGGCATTTGGCCTGCGACAGTTTGCTGACGAGCTTCCTGCCACGGAATACCCTGGCAAGCATAGTTTCACGGTATCTCATGTAACGCCCTTTGGCGCCCGCCTCGACATGGAAATCATCAACACCCCGCAGCCCGTCTCCCCTCAGCGCGACGGCTACCTGCGCGGTGGCGAGACACGCTACATTCACTTTGTCCTCAACCAGCGTACAGTTCCCCTGGGACAGAGCTTTGCTGAATGTGATGCCAGCCGCAAAGACGGTTGGTGCGAGCTGGAGACCTTCATCAAGATTCAGGATCAGATGGCGGAAAAGGCACAGTATGACTTTGCGTGTTTTGGTGACTACAAGGCGGAGCCTTACGGCAAGGTCACGGACGGCGCGCCTAACCAGTCGTGAGTTCCTGTTTTGGGTAAGGCTGGCGTTTGGGACGTTGCAACTATCTTGGAATATTTTCTGCATCGCCAGCTTGTGAACAATTGGGATCTTGACTTCTACACCGAAAAAGGTATCACAGTCTATGTTGATGGTACAGATACACAGTTTTAACGTAATATAGTTCACAAAGTATAGAATCTAATGATTGATATTTGTCTTGTTCATGTGTCATCGCTATCTAGATTATGCATAAATGCCATGTACCTGGCTAGTGTGCTATATTTCTCTTCTGCCCATCCTCGTTTTACTTGATGGGTCAATCTATACACAGGTTCGGCCTGATATATAAAACTCTTGCCAAGTGTCGAGAAAGAAAGAAGCAATGCCCAAGTACCGATGCTCCCGAACGCCCGCTTCCGTTTTGTCCGTAAAACGGATTCATGATAAAACAATGAGGTATAAAAAGAAAAGGAAAAAATAAGCCCAAGCATTGGGGAATCAAACCGACGCTTGCTTCTCCCGCATGGGCGACAGTTCGGCCTCGGGCTCAACCGCCTCGACAATCACCTCCTCACGGTCGCTATGATCACGCAGCGACGACGGTGATGATCGCTTGCTCTCAGCCATAGCAAGAGAAGAACTGGTGGGACGAACCATGCTGGCGTGCTCCTGAATTCCGTGCTGCGGCTCAATCGTCGTGCCCTCCCCGGCAGGCTCGCCAGTCTGCGGGCTCCAGGCGAGGAAGTCTCGGCGGACCTCGACATAGTCGTATGAAAATTCGCCGTGCTGGTCATCGTCCATGCCGAGAAGCTCGGCCTCTTCGGAGGCGCGCAGCTTCAGGCCGGGGACAAAGTCGATGAGCTTGGCAATGATGGCCGACATGACAAAGGCATAGGCCGATGCGGCGACAATGGCAGCAATCTGCCAGCCAATGGTGGCGTATTTGTGATCGAGGAAGCCTCCGAGGGTACCAGAGTTGACGCCGTCAAGTCCAATGACATTCTTGGTGGCGAAGAAGGCGTTGAAAATTAGACCGACCATGCCGCCGATGCCGTGTTCGGCAAACACATCGAGAGAGTCGTCGATTCGAACGAGGAACTTGACTAGAGATGAACGTTAGCAAAGAGTTTTCCAGATCATGTAGGAGAGGCAGGAAAATCACTCACTCTTCGTGCCAAAGTTGCAGCACACTCCAGCGACGACACCAAGAATGATGCTGGCCCAGGGGTCGATGAAACCGGACGCGGGTGTGGCAGCGACGAGACCGGAAATGGTACCGGAGCACCAACCGACCATGGACCACTTGCGAGCAAGACGGAAATCAAGCAGACACCAGGTCATGGCAGCAAACATGGCCGTCAGGCACGAGTTCCAGCAGGCCATGACTGCGCGCAGGTTGGCGCCAAAGGCAGAGCCGCCGTTGAAGCCGAGCCATCCGAACCAGAGGAGGATGGTGCCGAGGGTGATGAGGGAGATGTTGTGCGGGCGAAAGTTCATCATCATGCGCTCGTTGCGGCGGCCGAGCACCCACGAGTAGGCGAGGGCCGAGACACCGGAGCCGATCTCGACGGGGACGCCGCCGGCGTAGTCGATGACGCCGCGCTTGAAGCACCAGCCGTCGGGGTTCCAGACCCAGTAGGCGAGCGGGCAGTAGACGAGGGTGGCCCAGAAAAAGGTAAAGACCATGCCGGGGACGACGCGGCCGCGCTCGGCGACGGCGCCGACCGTCAGCGCGGCCGTGACGGCGCAAAACATCATCTGGTAAAAGGAGTAGAGCAGGGCGGGGATGAGGGGCGAGCCGAGCGACGGCGCGGCCAGGACCTTTTTGAGGCCAAAGTGGTGCATGTTGCCGATGAAGCCGCTGGTCGACGTCGGCGAGAAGGCGAGCGAGAAGCCCCAAAAGTACCACTGGAAGACGATGACGCTAAACGACATCATGACCACCCACAGCATCGAGAGGGCCGACTTGCGGCGGGCGAGGCCCGAGTAGAGAAAGGCGATGCCCGGCACCATGAGGAGCACGAGGCACGCGCTGATGAGGATGAATGCTTGGTCGCCAGACTGGTACCACTGGTTGAGGTTTGTCTCGGCTGTGAGAGGATTGCCCGGTCAGCTTTCGGTGGGCATTTCACGATGAATTCATTTCGCAAGGTACTTACTGGCATCGCCACCGGTAAGCTCATCGGTGCCGTTGAACGGCACCGGGGGGCCAATGTGTGCGTAAGACATGATGAAGCGCGAATATCGTAAAGCCGAGGACAAGGAAATTCGGTGTCAGTGGTCGCGCAGACCGAGATGCTGATTTGACCTGTGGTGTTGGCAGCACCAAATAGTCTCTCGTCTTCTTCACTATTCAAAAAGGCGCTCGAGTAAGGATTCAAGTCGTATTGTGCGAGCGTGCTGCCCAGCAAAATAGACTTGGGTCGCTTGTACAAAGATTGGAGGAGGAGCAAGATGAACCACGACCGGAGAGCTGGTAGCAAAGTTCGGGAGGAGATGCAAAGGTATTTAAAACAGGACAAGCCTTGGTCACGCAGCAAGGAAGATTAAAAGGGGAGAATGGCAAGGCTAAAAAGAGGAGAAACACGGAGCAAAGAAGAATTACAGGCACAAACTGAATCGTTATCTATAATACTCAAAAGGAAGAGTGAGTGGCAGCGCGAGCAACCGCAGGCGAGCTGGCGAGGGTGCGCCGCCGCCCGAAGTACCGACGGGGGAGGGCGTGCACGAGCACAGCAGTACCAATAATAATAATTAAGAAAAAAACCGGGGGGAAGAGAGGAGGGTGATGCGCATCCTTTCTCTTTGGTGCGTGCCCAAGGGTCTGTCTGGGGGGGGGGTTCTTGCTGGTCGGGGCCATCGCAGGGCAATAGATAAGACGATGGTCTGGGGTTTTCTCTGGCACTTCCTCTGGGCTAATGCGCGATTTGGGTGTGGCTCTTCCCAAAAAGGCTTAATTCTACTTTTTCCTTCTTCAAGCACCCCCCCGGCTTGTGCTCTCCCACTCCCGCCGAGCCGGACTGGAACAAAGGACATGTGGACTATTCGTATATCCATCCTGTCGGTTAAAGACTGTGCTTCTCTTGGCATCTTGGTCCCAAATGATGGAATGAGACAATGAACCATTTCGAGATTGTAATCCTGTCCTCGATCTTCTTTTACGACTTTTCCATCTGTGTACTTTGCTTCGTCATTGCTGTTTCAATTGAAAAAGCACACGAGGACAGGAGCGCGCCAAACTCAGCAATGGGAGCTGGGGTAATGGTGGAGGGCGAGACGGCGACGACCCAGACCGAAGCCGGTGTCAGCGACGAAAATCGACAAGGGAGAAAAAAAGGCGCCCAATAATAAGCAGCCCGCCGCCATTGATAGGCAACGCGAGAGGAGGATAGATAGCGGATTGAGCCCAGCGGCGTCCCGAGAAATGGGCGTGCTAAGTGGTCCGGGGGACCGACGAAAACTAACAGGGTAACGAGGATTGGGGAGAGGCTGATGATAAGGCCAGAGATAACACTAACAACAAGTAAAAAAGTACGACTGAGATAAAAGGTTCAAGGCGTGGAAGAGGCTGAGAGTTGAAACCCCCCCAAGCCCAAAGTGGGCTTGCTGATTGTGCTAACGCCACACCCTCGTCCTGCACCCGTTATCTCTCTTCGACTCTTCAAGGCTTTTTCCTTCATTGGGAGGGGGATTGGGTCGCACGGTAGGGAAACGAGGGGAGAAGGGAAAGAGACAGAAGCGGTATACCGTGATGGATTTCTCTGCGGATGGCGCGGTCGCGTCGGTCATGGGAAATGGAAACAGACGAAAAGCTCAGCTTGAAAGGCCTGGGCGTATGCCATCGTATCCCCCAAAAGCCAAGAAGGAAATTTGAGCAAAGTGCAGCTGCCCAGCATCAATCAGTGTCTTGTCGCGGCAGGACCGCTGCCGTCAAGTGTCTGGGAAAGGTCGCATCGCTTCGGTGCTGCACACTTCTCTGGCGCGATTACACCATTGCGTCTCGAGCGGTGCGTGGAGGATGGGCTCAAGGCCTCTTTATACTTTTTTTTTCTTCTCCCCTTCCCTTTCGTTGCCCCCTCTCTGTGCTGGTAGGACTGTACGAGTTTTATCAGGACTCTGACAAGATAATGCACATTGTTGTCTATCAATGGGCTTTTTGTGTTTGACCGGTAGACCACATGGCGTGGTTGTACTGCAGACACCTTCCTTTCAAGACGACGGCGGCGCGCTCCTGATAAGAGAACCAATGACGGACGATTGGCAAGCCTGGGGTAGGCAGGCAGGCTCCTGCATGCGACTCTGGGGTATTGTCGTGTGCTTCGGGCGCGTCGGGACTGATTTGAAGTTTTTGATGTGGCAGGCAGTCCGGCAACGCGGCAGCCAACTGAGCACAGTCATTTTAACTTGCGTCTCTCATCCAAACGTGCCAATAGTCACTTGAGCCAGCTCAGCTTCACAGGATAGCATGAAACCCCCAGCACTTTCAGCCGTAAAATGCTGGTTCGATGAACTTGTCCTTGTGCCGTCACCTTCTGCCAGCAATTACAATTGCAATCAGGCTTCGCGGAGAGCAAAAGAGCGCGGGGCCGCACACAAAAGGGAAGCCGGTATCCCCGCTTCCCCCAGACAACGACTACACCCCCCCTTGCAAACCACCGACTGTATCGGGCCAATCAATCTATTTGTAGATATGGACAAAGATAGGCTGGCTCCTGAGCGCCAATAGGAAGCCAGGCAGCTTTGTCCCCGTCCACGGTCGCGCCTCCCAATTAATTGGTTAAAGGACATCATCATCCCGAGGTTCGGCTGCATTGACGCATTGCAATTGTTCTGGGAACTAATTTCTTCAAATCTCAAGGCTGACTGGTGGCTGGCAGTTTGGGCACAGCTGAGAAGCACCGACTGTTTATTTTATTTTTTTCGCAAGGTGGCAATGCTTGTTGTGTCATTGGCAGGGAACAGAGTTTCCGCTCGAGTGGTAATTTGGCCACTGGCATGTGCTTGAACAGATGTGCCCTGCAGGCGAAGATCGTAGTCGTGCTTGGAGACATGTACCAGCACCCCCAGCTATGTAGCAGTGGCTCGGGCGACATGACGCCGACTCGACAGTGATCGTCGGCCCGCAAAGTTCGCTCGCCAGGGTTGCCGGTCGCACATTGTCGTCATTGCACATGTTGCGAACAACACGTTCCTTTCCTCCAACACGCGCAAAATGCTGACGAAAGAAAACAAAACAGCGCGCCCTGACGCAGAGAACATCAGCATAGATCGAGAGAATTATCCAACAGCCAAGCAAAGTCGGCGTGGCTCCTAGGCAAATAACAGCATGGTCGCGCGCAGAGCCTCCTTCATCACATGCACGCCACCAAGAGTTGTCCGACCCGGTCCCTCCCGGTCATTGCTTGCTTGCTTGCCAGGGAAAAAAAAAAAAGGACAAA